>WNWK01038385.1:0-17970 GCA_009830355.1 Cherax destructor | reverse complement strand
GGCGCACAACTGAATAGCTGCCACAGCAAACTTGCATCTGGCTAATGCCTCAGCTAACACACTGAGGTCCGGGTTCGAATCTCCAGTACGGCTGGAAAACAAGACGTGTTTCCATAAGACACCTTCTGTCCCTGTTCACCCATCAGATAAAAAATGGGTACCTGGGTGTTAGTCAACTGGTGGGGTCGCATCCTGGGAAAAAGCCTTTTTCCCAAATGCTCTGCAAACAAGGGCTTTTATATGTATGTCCTGATGTCACTAGGACTGTATACCTTGTACATGTACGTGTAGAAATAAAGATATTATTATTATTATTATTATTATTATTATTATTATTAAAGCGAGGAGTTATTCACGACACTATATACGGTATATATGAGGCCCATAATGTAGTATGCAGGCTGGTATGGAACCCCACACCTAATCACAGTAAAACCGGTTGGCATCAAGACTAGTCCCGGCTAAGAGGTATGCGTTTTAAAAATTGGGCACTAAACCGACGTCATTAGAGGACAGGACAGGTGGTATGTTACTGAGGCACAAAATATTTAGAGTGGCGGATCGTCTTACAATGAAGTGTTTAAGGCAGGATCCATACACAGTTTTAAGAAGAGGTGACAGGGCTATCAAGCAAAGAGAAAATGAACTCAGTATCCAGCTAGGCAGGGCGGAGCTGAAACTCGACTTCTGTAACCACATACAGGTAAGTACATTCCCAGGTGTACATGAATATTATACATACCCTCATACATATGCACACATGCATATACACTACACATTGTTTTATATTTCGCTGTCTAAGAATTTTGTCAACACCCTCACTATTCCTTTTGCATTCATTGAGGTAGAGGACTGGACTTATGGATTGCTCACAAAGTACAACAACTGCTATGATTAGTGATGTGTAGGGAGGGAAGGATGGGCTTTATCACCTTCCAGTGAATTAATAATAAATATTACTGAATGATATTATTAGATCACTAGAAAGGAAGTTCTCAGATGCATAATTATCATGCCTAAGTTACTAACACTTTAAGTATGGAAGAAAATAATTCATTTTCTGGATATTTTGTATGGCTCTTTGCTCTATTTATCTTCATTCTGTTTGTGGCTTTGCGTTTTGCTTTCAGTATATTTCAGTGTGTATGGAGTGTGCAGTTAGTGTCTAGGGTGTGTATGGAGTGTGCAGTTATGTCTAGGGGTGTATGGAGTGTGCAGTTAGTGTCTAGGGGTGTATGGAGTGTGCAGTTAGTGTCTGGGTGTGTATGGAGTGTGCGTTAGTGTCTGGGGTTGTATGGAGTGTGCAGTTGTGTCTGGGTGTTGGAGTGTGCAGTTAGTGTCTAGGGTGTATGGAGTGTGCAGTTAGTGTCTAGGGTGTGTATGGGTGCAGTTAGTGCTAGGGTGTGTTGGTCACTTGGTACACTGGCTTGGTTCAGTCTATAAATTGGTAATGGGGTCTTTTATATATTTTTTTCTGCTGTTGTCTTTCAATAAGCCAATTAGATTGTGCTCTGTAGAGTTTGTGTTACGTGCTCTGTAGAGTTTGTTTCTCTGTTTGTGCTCTGTAGAGTCCTTGCTACTGTTGATGCTCCTTAAGCACTTCAGATTATGTTCTTTAGTGGTCTGATTGTTGTGAATGTTCTCCCAGGTCAAACTTTATTGTTCTTGGGTATTAATACCTTGAATATTTTGTGTTTTGTCCGAGGTGTTTAAATTAGGTGTAACGTGTGATGGCTCTTTACGTACAGGTGCCCACCAACACCTGAGGCTCTCACTCTGTCGTTAGTGACTACTGATGCCCTGTGCTCACCGAGGTGGGTAACCTGTGTGTGTTTCGTTGATGGTACTGGTGAGAGGGCGTGCGTATAGGGAAGAGTGCAAGTATTGTGTAGTATTCGAGTATTATTATTGGTGGAGCTGATGGTGGTGAGCAGTGGAGAATTTTAGCGTTCGGGCCGATTAGGGAGAGGAGGGCTGGCAGCACTACCAGGCCATGGAAGAGACCCAACACAGACACACCAGTAAAGATTTTGAAGAAGGAGATGAAGAGGTGTGAGTGAGAGGGGCGAGAGCAAGGAAGGCTATAAGAGTGGAGAGGCCAGCATGTAGCACCGCAGGACCAATTGTAGCCACCGCTGCCTGCACTCGCTTACGCCTGTCTCCTCCAGCCTCCAGGAAGGCATGTGCTACATGTACAGCGTAATCAAAGCAGAGACCCACAGACAGTACTAAGGCGATGGTGGTGATGGTGTCGATGGCGAGGTTTGAGATGTGCATGATGGCGGCCACCTCCACCAGTGTGGCCATGACGCACCCCACTACCATCAGCGCCGTCACACCAGTCCCCACTACTATCACCGTCACCACCCCTACCACACCCACAACTATTCCAGATTACGCCATAGCTCACCGGACAGATTAGCATCAGTTTCCCACTGGCTGTAGACGTGGGCCCAGACACATGGTAGCCAGACACATTGAGGTTTTCTACTGCCCTTCTGACCCCCTTCATAGCCGCCTGCTGCTGCCACTGCTTTTCCATCCGCTGATAAACGAAATTTATCTTAAACGTGGAGATGTGTGGGGCAGGAGCGGAGCACACTAATGGTTCATTAAAAACAAAATGAGGGATGAATTTCGCTCCCATGCCAGAGTGAAGGAACATACCGAGTGCTTCTTGCAATAAACCCTTCGTAAGCTCACGTCCCGAATACCTTAAGTCGTGGTACATGTAGATGTCGAGCTCTGAGAACCAGGCTTCCACGGTAGCTACGTATGGGGATTGGAGGAGGGTGTCAACCAGGGCGTTGAGGGCGGGAAGGTCCTCAGGTAGGCTGGTATTGGTGAAATAAACACTTCCTCTCTCTCCATCTCTGGAAATTGTCGGTTCATGGCATCAAACCAGCGGTATAGGTAGGAAGAGGAGGCAGAAACAACAGGGTGTTGAATTTGGCCTTTAGATAGAGAGCGCCCCATACTCCTGCTGCCACCAGTGCTGATGCTGCCACCACCACTAAAACTGCCACGGTGCGGTCTACCACCACACTGGCATACCTACTCATCATTCTCTGTAGTATCCCATCAGGTGAATTGCTGCACATGCTGATGGCTGTGGCCTTGCAGCACTTTTCTCTGGCGAGGGCTGCCACAAAGACAGTTACCTGCAGAAGGTAGACCGCAGCAATGCTTGCCGCTGCGTAGATACAGAACCATCGAAGGGCGGGAATCGGAGTGCTGGAGCCCACCAGGAAGGCCACCACGTTGGTGAAAGTTGTGGAGTGATGGCTACCCGGCCTTCTTCAGAGTTAGTCTACCCTGCCTCACAATCGTGGAATCCTGCCCACCTGCAGCTTCCCACGCCATTACAATCACATACATGTCGTCCACGCCTAGACCCACGAGAAGCACAGGAAGCACCGATGTTATAGGTCCATAGGGCACACCAAAGACTGAGCAAAGGCCATAGGAGGCAGCAGTTGCCATCGCAACACACAGGAGACCCACAAGGGCAGGCATAGAGTGACCTAGAGTAACCACTACATAACACCCCATCACTGCCCATCCAAGAAACACCCACATCAAGTCTCCCATGATGGCTGATGCACTCACTGCCCAAAGCTGTGAGCAGCATGGATATGTAGGTGACATCCTGGAAAGAATGCGTGTGAAGCGCCTGCTCTATGAGAGCCTTCTCCCAGGCCATACTCTCCTGGTCCACTGTCTGTCCACTGCCCAGATCCATTGTATTGCTTGTGGCATCAGTGTTAACCTTGGTGACCCAGGTATGAAGTGCTGACCTAGCAGCAACAATGCGGCCGGAAGTATCCTTGATGATCCCTCCAAGAAAGGTTGTCATGCGAGTCGGATAACCGAAGACGTTACTTGTGGATGCCTTGTTAATGTCACTAACTACCTGATCGTCGGTGAGGTTCATGATGAGATGGGAGTGGTAACCCCACACCTCCAACAAACTTCTTTCATAGCACAGACTAGGTAGGCTATCCAAAACGTGACAATAAATTCCTCTGGGAAGTAGGTGGCTGTAGTCATTCCTCGCTTCTCCCACATTTCCCGTGACACCCGGCTCATAAGCTGCCTCTCCTTTGGTTGGCGTTTTCAGGGGCCACACTACCGTCCCCCGAGGACTGGCTATCATCACTGGCAGGTGTCACCTTGCTACCCTCCAGAGACTCATCATTTCCGTTTCCCTCAGGGTTGAGATACTCTACACTCACCACACTAGCAGTAGGCAAGGCAGCAGGAACTCCCTGCTGATAACGAGCTTTCCTCCTGGAAGGAGTTTCTGGTTTCGAGAGACTGGACTGACTGATGAGGGAAGGAAGACGGGCGCAGACACTGTTCCAACTGATGGTTGAGCCTAAGACTTCCAAAGTGAGGTTGGCCATCCGCTGGTGGAGACTCCACATGCTCTGCACGGCCCGGGCCGTCAATATGTTCTCCCTGGCCTCCCATAGTCCCACATGATGGCGGTAATTGTTTGGGAAGTTCTTCATCTTCCACTCATTCACCTGTAAGTATGACAGTAACTGTGATGGCTACATGATATAAATGATGTACTGTCGACATTAAAGAGGCAAAGAAAGACATTGCAAAATAAGCTTTAAATTGGGACATTTCGCTAACTGTATTGCTCTACACAGAGCTAAACATTGCTCTGCAATGTTCTTTTTCATCCTGGGGTGACTACACTTTGCCATCTGGTGAGTGATTTGTTACATTACACACACCTGAGTAGCAAATTGCAGCTCATCCAGTGAGCAGTAATGCAAGAACACAGAACTACAAAAATAACAGTGAGTCTGTATTAGGTGCAACTGAACTTAGTTATATATGTTTTTTCGATATAACTTACTCATTTAAAATATCACAATCTCTTCACATAGTTAATTATCTACTTAATTAATATGCAGATACAGTCTCAACAAAAAATGGCAAGTAATGGTATCACAAGATGATTGTTTCTAATTTCTGGCAAGGAAGTGTGTAATTAAGTAAGTTAATTCAGGTATACACAAATACATTTACATAGATTATCATACGTAGCAGCATATGTGTAGAGAACCTAGGATAACCCTACACGTTTATTAATAATAATGTAACACTCACTAAGAAGGGTATACCCCACCTTATTGAAATGGGAGTTGTGAGGTATCCACAGACGGTAGGAGCGCTGTTCCAGCTGCAGATTGAGTAGGCCTAGGGAGGCCAAGCCTACCACCAGAAGAACAAAGAGGGTGGTGTAGGCTGGATGAGCGGCTACAACACCACCCCACCACCCACAACATGTCTCCACCGCCCTCAACACATACCTACTCACACCTCCCTCACACCACCTCCTGGAATATCATTGTCCATGTTGTTATTTTAATATAAAATCATTTTTCAAATTAGAAAGATAATTTTTAAATGTCAGGGTAATTGAAATAGGAAAGCCATTAAAATGGATAAATGAGTTTTTGTCCCATTATTAATAATCATACTACTACTACTCATACTACTGACTACTCTTACTACTCTCACTACTACTACTACTACTACTACTCTGCTGCTGCTGCTGCTGCTGCTGCTGCTGCTGCTGCTGCTACTGCTGCTGCTGCTGCTGCTGCTGCTGCTGCTACTACTGCTCTCTGCTGCTGCTGCTGCTGCTGCTGCTGCTGCTGCTGCTGCTGCTGCTGCTGCTACTGCTGCTACTGCTGCTCTCTGCTGCTCACTCGCTACTGCTACTACTACTACTCACTACTACTACTACTACTACTACTACTACTACTCACTCTACTCTACTACTACTACTACTACTACTACTACTACTCTCTACTACTACTACTACTACTACTACTACTACTACTACTACTACTACTACTACTACTACTACTACTACTACTACTACTACTACTACTACTACTACTACTTACTACTACTACTACTATAATAATAATAATAATAATAATAATATCTTTATTTACTACCAGTACATGTACAAGGTATACAGGCCTAGCTGACATCAATGACATACTACTATATAGAAAGCCCCTTGTTATTACCTGGAGTTTACCTGGAGAGAATTCCAGGGTCAACGCCCCCGCAGCCCGGTCTGTGACCAGGCCTCATGTTGGACCAGAGCCTGATCAACCAGGCTGTTACTGCTGGCCGCACGCAGTCCAACGTACGAACCACAGCCTGGCTGGTCAGGTACCATCTTTAGGTGCCTGTCCAGTGCCTGCTTGAAGACAGCCAGGGGTTTGTTGGTAATCCCCTTATGTATGCTGGGAGGCAGTTGAACAATCTTGGGCCCCTGACACTTATTGTGTTAATATTGGTAGAATTACCGACAATATGTTAAGTAAAGGACACAAATGCAACTAATGTGACATTTTATTGTGGCAACGTTTCGCTCTCAGGAGCTTTCTCAAGCCGTTACAAGCGATACATGGACACAGTGGGCTATTATATACTCTCAAAGTGAGGTGAAATACTAGTGGTGGTCGAGGTAGTAGTGATATAAGTAGTAGTAGTAGTAAATAGTAATGTCTACTTGTTATACTACTACTACTACTACTACTTATATCACTACTACCTCGACCACCACTAGTATTTCACCTCACTTTGAGAGTATATAATAGCCCACTGTGTCCATGTATCGCTTGTAACGGCTTGAGAAAGCTCCTGGAGAGCGAAACGTTGCCATAATAAAATGTCACATTAGTTGCATTTGTGTCCTTTTACTTAACTTATTGTGTTGTCCCTCAACGTGCTAGTGGCACCCCTGCTTTTCATTGGGGGGATGTTACATCGCCTGCCGAGTCTTTTGCTTTCGTAAGGAGTGACTCTCGTGTGCAAGTTTGGTACTAATCCCTCGAGAATTTTCCACGTGTATATAACAATGTATCTCTCCCGCCTGCGTTCTAGGGAGTACAGGTTTAGGAACTTCAAGCGTTCCCAGTAATTGAGATGGTTTATCGCAGTTATGCGTGCCGTGAAGGTTCTCTGCACATTTTCAAGGTCAGCAATTTCACCTGCCTTGAAAGGTGCAGTTAGTGTGCAGCAATATTCCAGCCTAGATAGAAAAAGCGATTTGTAAAGTGTCAACATGGGCTTTGCATCCCTGGTTTTGAAGGTTCTCATTATCCATCCTGTCATTTTTCTAGCAGATGCGATTGCTACGGTGTTATGGTCCTTGAAGGTGAGATCCTCTGACAAGATCACTCCCAGGTCTTTGACATTAGTTTTTCGCTCTATTGTGTGGGTGGAATTAGTTTTGTACTCCGATGAGATTTTAAATTCCTCACGTTTTCCGTATCTGAGTAATTGAAATTTCTCATCATTGAACTTCATATTGTTTTCTGCAGCCCATTTAAAGATTTGGTTTATGTCTGCTTGGAGTCTTGCAGTGTCTTCAACGGTGGACACTGTCATACAGATTCGGGTGTCATCTGCAAAGGAAGACACGGCACTGTGGCTTATATCCCTGTCTATGTCCGATATGAGGATGAGGAACAGGATGGGAGCAAGTACTGTGCCTTGTGGAATAGAGCTTTTCACATTAGCTGCCTCAGACTTTACTCTGTTGACTACTACTCTTTGTGTTCTACTTGTTAGGAAATTATAGATCCATCTACCAACTTTTCCTGTTATTCCTTTATCACGCATTTTGTGTGCTATTACACCATTGTCACACTTGTCAAAGTCTTTGCAAAGTCTGTGTATATAACATCTGCATTCTGTTTGTCTTCTAGAGCATCTAGAACCTGGTCATAGTGGTCCAGTAGTTGGGACAGACAGGAGCGACCTGTTATTGCTATTGGTCTGTAGTTCTTTGCTATTGCTTTACTGCCCCCTTTGTGGAGTGGGGCTATGTCTGTTGTTTTTAGTAACTGCGGACGACCCCAGTGTCCATGCTCCTCTCCATAGGATGTTAAAAGCACGTGATAGGGGCTTCTTGCAGTTCTTGATGAACACGGAGTTCCATGAGTCTGGGCCTGGAGAGGAGTGCATGGGCATATCATTTATTGACTTTACGAAGTCATTTGGCGTCAGGGTGATGTCAGATAGGCATGCGTCTGTCAAGTTCTGTGGCACTCTCATAAAAAAATCATTTAGGTCTTCGATTTTCAGTCTAGTTAGCGGCTCGCTAAAAACTGAGTCATACTGGGACTTTAGTAACTCACTCATTTCCTTGCTGTCATCTGTGTAGGACCCATCCCGTTTATGCTGAGCATTTCGGGAAAATTAGGTCAGTTTTGTCCCAGGATGCGACCCACACCAGTCCACTAACACCCAGGCTCCCATTTTACTGATAGGGAACATAGACAACCGGTGTAAAGAAACACGCTCAATGTTTCTACTCTCGCCGGAAATAGAACCTGGACTCTCGTCGTGTGAAGCGAGAGCTTTAGCCACCAGGCCACGGGGCTTGTTCTATACCTGTTTCTTTTCTTCATTATTGTCAATAGTAATAAATTTGTGTGTATGATCTCCCACGAAGAAGTCCTCTCCTCCTCCTCTCCTCCGCTGTGCTTGCCACAGTGAGAAGACTCCCAGGATAATCTGAGGCTCATTGCAAGTACTTTGATGGACTCTTTTGGAATCTCAATCTCTATGGTCCCACTTAATATTTGTATTTATAACTCATAACAATTGTGAACGGATGTGGACATGTCAGTGGCTCATTACTTTGTAATGTGTTCATCATTGTAACCATGTATAGGAGTGTAGATGGTTCATTACCTTTGTAACTTGTTCAGCTATCAAAACTTTGAGACCCATTATGTACCTCTGTAATCCTTAGATTACAGCCCATGGGAAGGTATGGGTTGGGTATGGGGTAGGTATGGGGTGGGTATGGGGTGGGTATGGTGTGGGTATGGTGTGGGTATGGGGTGGGTATGGTGTGGGTATGGGGTGGGTATGGGTGTGGGTATGGTGTGGGTATGGGGTGGGTATGGTGTGGGTATGGTGTGGGTATGGGGTGGGTATGGTGTGGGTATGGGGTGGGTATGGTGTGGGATGGGGTGGGTATGGGGTGGGTATGGTGTGGGTATGGGGTGGGTATGGTGTGGGTATGGTGTGGGTATGGTGTGGGTATGGTGTGGGTATGGGGTGGGTATGGGTGGGTATGGTGTGGGTATGGGGTGGGTATGGGGTGGGTATGGTGTGGGTATGGTGTGGGTATGGGGTGGGTATGGTGGTGGGTATGGGTGGGTATGGGGTGGGTATGGGTGTGGGTATGGTGTGGGTATGGTGTGGGATGGTGTGGGTATGGTGTGGGTATGGGGTGGGTATGGGGTGGGTATGGGGTGGGTATGGGTGGGTATGGGGTGGGTATGGTGTGGGTATGGGTGGGTATGGTGTGGGTATGGTGTGGGTATGGTGTGGGTATGGGGTGGGTATGGGGTGGGTATGGGGTGGGTATGGGTGTGGGGTATGGTGTGGGTATGGGGTGGGTATGGGTGGGATGGGGTGGGTATGGTGTGGGTATGGGTGTGGGTATGGGGTGGGTATGGGTGGGTATGGTGGTGGGTATGGGGTGGGTATGGTGTGGGTATGGGGTGGGATGGTGTGGGTATGGTGGTGGGTATGGGTGGGTATGGGTGGGTATGGGGTGGGTATGGGTGTGGGTATGGGGTGGGTATGGTGTGGGTATGGGTGGGTATGGGGTGGGTATGGGGTGGGTATGGTGTGGGATGGGTGGTGGGTATGGGGTGGGTATGGGTGGGTATGGGGTGGGTATGGGGTGGTGGTATGGGGTGGGTATGGGGTGGGTATGGTGTGGGTATGGGTGTGGGTATGGGGTGGGTATGGTGTGGGTATGGGTGTGGGTATGGGGTGGATGGGTATGGTGGTATGTGGGTATGGGGTGGGTATGGGGTGGGTATGGGGTGGGTATGGGGTGGGTATGGTGTGGGTATGGGGTGGGTATGGGGTGGGTATGGGGTGGGTATGGGGTGGGTATGGGGTGGGTAGGTGGATGGGGTGGGTATGGGGTGGGTATGGTGTGGGTATGGGTGGATGGGTATGGGGTGGGTATGGGGTGGGTATGGGGTGGGTATGGGGTGGGTATGGGGTGGGTATGGGGTGGGTATGGGGTGGGTATGGGGGATGGGTGATGGGGTGGGTATGGGGTGGGTATGGTGGTGGGTATGGGGTGGGTATGGGGTGGGTATGGGGTGGATGGTATGGGGTGGGTATGGGGTGGGTATGGGGTGGGTATGGGGTGGGTATGGTGTCGGTATTGGGTGGGTATGGGGTGGGTATGGGGTGGGTATGGGGTGGGTATGGGGTGGGTATGGGGTGGGTATGGGGTGGGTATGGGGTGGGTATGGGGTGGGTATGGGGTGGGTATGGGGTGGGTATGGGGTGCATAATAAAGATATTAACCTAACTGGCTCACCTTACCGCTGCTCTTTTTTACCTAACCACCCGACCAACCTCTAGCTCTTTGACCCCTTTCCACCAGAGTAAATTCTTCCACCTCTGTTTCCTTGGATCTAAAGCTCTATTTCCTGGGAATCCCTACATCCAGCTCCTGGACCCCTCTCCTCCAGCGAAAATCCTTTCCCTTTTGCTTATACACACATTGTATCTAACCAACATTTTTTTCACAGATTCCTCTCCACTGATCCCCTTCCTCGTCCCAAACCTTCTTCACTCTCCTCTCCACTGATCCCCTTCCTCGTCCCAAACCTTCTTCACTCTCCTCTCCACTGATCCCCTTCCTCGTCCCAAACCTTCTTCACTCTCATGATTGAATATCTTTTACCTTCAATTATATATATTTCACCAGACATTTTTCTTACTCCACTCAAACTGACTTTTTTTAAGGGTTATCTTAAATAATTTAAACATATGTTATTAGGTATCATAATTGTACTTATGTGTACCTACTCCTAAATAAATTTACTTACTAAACTCGTCCCCTTCCCAGTTTAGTTGTACAGGTTTATAAATACATATAAACTTTACATAGTTCATAAAACTAACAATCATAATATTGCTCAATATTCTACACTGATCACATACACTTCCCTCTCCTTCAAACTTGTTTGACTCTTCACTCACAAAATCGTAATAACACGATTGCAAATAAACCAAGGTATGGGTGGAGTTCTAATTCACAGCAGGTGAGCCATAAAACTTATGCACTGGAGCTTTATGATTCACTTGCAGTGACATCAATCCAGTACATGTACAAGGTATACAGGCCTACCTGACATCACTGATATAGAAAGCCCCTTGTTATGCTGAGCATTTGGGCAAATTAGATCACTGTCCCAGGATGCGACCCACACCATTCGACTAACTCCCAGGTACCCATTTTACTGATGGGTGAACATAGACAACCGGTGTAAAGAAACACTCCCAATGTTTCTATCCGTGCTGGGAATCGAACACAGACCCTCGCCATGTGAAGCGAGAGCTTTAGCCAACAGGCCCTTTTTTGCATCAAACCTGATTACCTCTTTTTTCCCATTTACTATATAACCCCTAAAGGCTTAGAGCTTCTCCATGATTATAATAATAATAATAATAATAATAATAATAATAATAATAATAATAATAATAATAATAATAATAATAATAATAATAATAATAATAATTGTTAGTATTATTCTTGAGGGGAAAACAATGTTTCTGTAGGTTTTGCGCAATTATCAGGTTTGTAATGGCATTGTAAGCAAAGGAAATGCTAGCACCAATAGATGGATCGATCAATGCGATCACTTAGGGAAGCAGAGCCTTGGACCACACTGAGAGTCAGAAAACTCAGGAAACCTGTTAAAGGTAGGTCACCTGTCGATGCTTACTGTTCGTTCGTGCTGTCTGTTTTATGATCTTTGTTGATGGAGTTGTCTGTTTTCTGGACTTCGTGAAGAGGCCGCTGCTCTCTCGCCACCTTTGTCACTCTTCCTCCTCCCTCTTCATGTTCTCCTCTTCCTGGCGTTTCCTCTGCCGCCCGATGTTTCTCATCTGACACTTGGTATGAGCGTCGTTCATGCACCTTCAACACCTCAGCCAGACGATGCATCTTCCTTAAACTGTTGTGGTGGAGAGGTGAAGGAGGAAGTTGTTTTAATATCTTTATTATGCACCCCATTCCCATCCTGTGGGCGGAAGTCAAAAGATTACAGAGGTAAATAATGGGTCCAGGGACGGGACCCCAGTTTTGATAGCTGAACAAGGTACAAAGGTAATGAACTCACAAGTTTCAAAGGTAATGAATCATGTATGTAAATTTACGTACTTACGTTTATACATGGTTACAATCATGAACAAATTATAAAGTAATGAGCAATGCACTAGTCTACACCCGGTCACAACTGTAATGAGTTCTTGGTGCAAATATTAATTGTTGGGTCACACACACACACACACACACACACACACACGTCCCGAAGCTAAGTGGTATGTCCTACGAGGAGAGGGGACATGATAACAACATATAAGATACTGAGAAGAATTGACAAAGTGGACAGAGACAGAATGTTCCACAGATGGGACACAGCAACAAGGGGACACAGTTGGAAGTTGAAGACTCAGATGAATCACAGAGATGTTAGGAAGTATTTCTTCAGTCACAGAGTGGTCGGGAAGTGGAATAGTTTAGGAAGCGATGTAGTGGAGGCAGGCTCCATACATAGCTTTAAGCAGAGGTATGATAAAGCTCATGGCGCAGGAAGAGTGACCCAGTAGCGGCCAGTGAAGAGGAGCTGTGACTCGACCCCTGCAACCACAACTAGGTGAGTACACACACACACACACACACACACACACACACACACATACACATAATACCGAGCACATCTGAGGCACACATCAATCAGATAACTGCTGCAGCATACGGGCGGCTGGCAAACCTAAGAATAGCGTTCCAATACCTCACTAAGGAATCATTCAAGACTCTGTATACCATATACGTCAGGCCCATACTGGAGTATGCAGCACCGGTTTGGAACCCACACCTGGTCAAGCACGTCAAGAAATTAGAGAAAGTGCAAAGGTTTGCAACAAGACTAGTCCCAGAGCTAAGGGGATTGTCCTACGAAGAAAGGTTAAGGGAAATCGGCCTGACGACACTAGAGGACAGGAGGGTTAGGGGAGACATGATAACGACATATAAAATACTGCGAGGAATAGATAAGGTGGACAGAGACAAGATGTTCCAGAGAGGGGACACAGAAACAAGGGGTCATAATTGGAAGTTGAAGACTCCTATGAGTCAAAGGGATGTTAGGAAGTATTTTTTCAGTCATAGAGTTGTCAGGAAGTGGAATAGCTTAGAAAGCGACATAGTGGAGGCAGGAACCATACATAGTTTTAAGACTAGGTTTGATAAAGCTCATGGAGCAGGGAGAGAGAGGACCTAGTAGCAATCAGTGAAGAGGCGGGGCCAGGAGCTATGACTCGACCCCTGCAACCACAAATAGGTGAGTACACACATACCCCACCCCTCACTATGCTGTAGAATCCCGCGGCACACCGCCAGGGTCCCCACCCCCACAGACCCCCCAAAACACAGTGTTGGAGAGGAAACTGAAGGTATGGTACACCAACGCAGATGGAATAACGAATAAGCCCTCACTGAAACAAAGCTCACAGGGATAATAACAGATGCCGTCTTTCCAACGGGATATCAGATCCTGAGGAAAGACAGAGGGAACAGAAAGGGTGTAGGAGTGGCACTGCTGATCAAAAACCGATGGGATTTTGATGAGCTGGAGAGAGGGGACAGAGGAGAAGCAGAAGATTGTATAATAGGAACGCTTCAGTCCGGAGGTCCAAAGGTGGTAATTGCAGTGATGTATAACCCACCACAGAACAGCAGGAGGCCAAGGCAAGAGTATGATGAGAGTAATAGAGCGATGGTTGACACACTGGCCGAATTGGCCAGAAGGGCTCATGCGAGCAGGGCGAAGCTACTGATCATGAGTGACTTCAACCATAAAGAAATCGATTGGGAGAACTTAGAGCCACATGGGGGCCAAGAAACGTGGAGGTCTAAGATGATGGAGGTGGTACTGGAAAATCTCATGTACCAACACGTAAGGGACACTACCAGAGAGAGAGGAGAGGACGAACCAGCAAGACTGGATCTAGTATTCACCCTGAGTAGTGCAGATATTGAGGACATCACACATGAAAGCCCCCTTGGGGCCAGTGATCATATGGTTCTAAGCTTCGAATACATAGTAGAGTTTCACGTGGAGGGGGAAGCAGGAAGGGCTGCACGAATGAAGCCAAACTACAAGAAAGGTGACTACGTGGGCATGAAGAACTTCCTGCACGGAGTTCAGTGGGACAGAGAGCTGGCAGGGAAGTCAGTAAACGAGATGATAGAATATATGACAACAATTTGCACGGAAACTGAGGAGAGGTTTATACCCAAGGGTAACAGGAAAAGCGAAAAAGCCAGGATGAGCCCATGGTTCACCCAAAGGTGCAGGGAAGCCAAAACCAAGTGTGCCAGGGAATGGAAGAGGTACAGAAGACAAAGGACCCAGGAGAATAAGGAGAGCAGTCGTAGAGCCAGAAATGAATATGCACAGGTAAGAAGGGAGGCCCAAAGACAATACGAGAATGACATAGCAGCGAAAGCCAAATCTGACCCAAAGCTGTTGTACAGCCACATCAGGAGGAGAACAACAGTCAAGGACCAGGTGATCAGGCTGAGGAAGGAAGGAGGGGAGGTCACAAGAAATGACCGCGAAGTGTGTGAGGAACTCAACATGAGATTCAAAGAGGTGTTCACAGAGGAGATAGAAGGGCCTCCAGAAAGGCGGAGAGGTAGGGTACACCATCAGGTACTGGACACAATACACACAACTGAGGAGGAAGTGAAGAGGCTACTAAGCGAGCTAGATACCTCAAAGGCGATAGGGCCGGATAACATCTCTACATGGGTCCTGAGAGAGGGAGCAGAGGAGCTATGTGTAACTCTAGCAACAATCTTCAACACATTTATCGAAACAGGGCAGCTACCTGAGGTATGGAAAACAGCAAATGTAGTTCCAATTTTAAAAAAAGGAGACAGGAACGTAGCACTAAACTACAGACCAGTGTCACTGACATGTATAGTATGCAAGGTCATGGAGAAGATTATCAGGAGAATAGTGGTTGAGCACCTAGAAAGGAATGAGCTTATCAACGACGGCCAACACGGTTTAAGGGAGGGGAAATCCTGTGTCACAAACCTACTGGAGTTCTACGACAGGGTGACAGCAGTAAGACAAGAGAGAGAGGGGTGGGTAGTTTGCATATTCTTGGACTGTAAGAAGTCGTTTGACAGAGTTTCACACAAGAGATTAGTGCAGAAGCTGGAGGACAAGGCAGGGATAACAGGGAAGGAACTACAATGGATCAGGGAATACCTGTCAGGAAGACAGCAGCGAGTCGTGGTACGTGGCGAGGTGTCAGAATGGGCACCGGTGACGAGTGGGGTTCCACAGGGGTCAGTCCTAGGACCGGTGCTGTTTCTGGTATTTGTGAACGACATGACGGAGGGAATAGACTCCGAAGTGTCTCTGTTTTGCAGATGATGTGAAGTTGATGAGAAGAATTCAATCGGACGAGGACCAGGCAGAACTACAAAGGGATCTGGACAGGCTGCAAGCCTGGTCCAGCAATTGGCTCCTGGAGTTCAACCCCACCAAGTGCAAAGTCATGAAGATTGGGGAAGGGCAAAGAAGACCGCAGACGGAGTACAGTCTAGGGGGCCAGCGACTACAAACCTCAATCAAGGAAAAAGATCTTGGGGTGAGTATAACACCAGGCACATCTCCTGAGGCGCACATCAACCAAATAACTGCTGCAGCATACGGGCGCCTAGCAAACCTAAGAACAGCATTCCGACATCTTAATAAAGAATCGTTCAGGACCCTGTACACTGTGTACGTTAGGGCCATACTAGAGTATGCAGCACCAGTTTGGAACCCACATCTAGCCAAGCACGTAAAGAAGCTAGAGAAAGTGCAAAGGTTTGCAACAAGTCTAGTCCCGGAGCTAAGGGGTATGTCCTACGAGGAAAGGTTAAGGGAAATCGACCTGAGGACACTGGAGGACAGGAGAGATAGGGGGGACATGATAACGACATATAAGATATTGAGAGGAATTGACAAGGTGAACAGAGACAGAATGTTCCAGAGATGGGACACAGCAACAAGGGGACACAGTTGGAAGTTGAAGACTCAGATGAATCACAGGAATGTTAGGAAGTATTTCTTCAGTCACAGAGTGGTCGGTAAGTGGAATAGTTTAGGAAGCGATGTAGTGGAGGCAGGATCCATACATAGCTTTAAGAAGAGGTATGATAAAGCTCATGGCGCAGGGAGAGTGACCCAGTAGCGGCCAGTGAAGAGGCGGGGCCAGGAGCTATGACTCGACCCCTTCAACCACAACTAGGTGAGTACACACACACACACATACACACACATACATACACATATACACACACGAAGGAGGAAGGGGATGGAGTTACTGGAGGTCTTACTGCCCGTTGAGTGAAGGAGGAAGGTGGTGAGGGAGCTCCAAGAGTGGTTGGTGAGCTCCAAGAGTGGTTGGTGAGCTCCAAGAGTGGTTGGTGAGCTCCAAGAGTGGTTGGTGAGCTCCAAGAGTGGTTGGTGAGCTCCAAGAGTGGTTGGTGAGCTCCAAGAGTGGTTGGTGAGCTCCAAGAGTGGTTGGTGAGCTCCAAGAGTGGTTGGTGAGCTCCAAGAGTGGTTGGTGAGCTCCAAAAATGGTTGGTGAGCTCCAAGAGTGGTTGGTGAGCTCCAAGAGTGGTTGGTGAGCTCCAAGAGTGGTTGGTGAGCTCCAAGAGTGGTTGGTGAGCTCCAAGAGTGGTTGATGAGCTCCAAGAGTGGTTATTGAGCTCCAAGAGTGGTTGGTGAGCTCCAAGAGTGGTTGGTGAGCTCCAAGAGTGGTTGGTGAGCTCCAAGAGTGGTTAGTGAGCTCCAAGAGTGGTTGGTGAGCTCCAAGAGTGGTTGGTGAGCTTCAAGAGTGGTTGGTGAGCTCCAAGAGTGGTTGGTGAGCTCCAAGAGTGATTGGTGAGCTCCAAGAGTGGTTTGTGAGCTCCAAGAGTGGTTGGTGAGCTCCAAGAGTGGTTGGTGAGCTCCAAGAGTGGTTGGTGAGCTCCAAGGGTGGTTGGTGAGCTCCAAGAGTGGTTTGTGAGCTCCAAGAGTGGTTGGTGAGCTCCAAGAGTGGTTGGTGAGCTCCAAGAGTGGTTGGTGAGCTCCAAGAGTGGTTAGTGAGCTCCAAGAGTGGTTGGTGAGCTCCAAGAGTGGTTGGTGAGCTCCGAGAGTGGTTTGTGAGCTCCAAGAGTGGTTTGTGAGCTCCAAGAGTGGTTTGTGAGCTCCAAGAGTGGTTGGTGAGCTCCAAGAGTGGTTGGTGAGCTCCAAGAGTGGTTGGTGAGCTCCAAGAGTGGTTGGTGAGCTCCAAGAGTGATTGGTGAGCTCCAAGAGTGGTTTGTGAGCTCCAAGAGTGGTTGGTGAGCTCCAAGAGTGGTTGGTGAGCTCCAAGAGTGGTTGGTGAGCTCCAAGGGTGGTTGGTGAGCTCCAAGAGTGGTTTGTGAGCTCCAAGAGTGGTTGGTGAGCTCCAAGAGTGGTTTGTGAGCTCCAAGAGTGGCTGGTGAGCTCCAAGAGTGGTTGGTGAGCTCCAAGAGTGATTGGTGAGCTCCAAGAGTGGTTGGTGAGCTCCAAGAGTGGTTGGTGAGCTCCAAGAGTGGTTGGTGAGCTCCAAGAGTGGTTGGTGAGCTCCAAGAGTGGTTGGTGAGCTCCAAGAGTGGTTGGTGAGCTCCATGAGTGATTGGTGAGCTCCAAGAGTGGTTGGTGAGCTCCAAGAGTGGTTGTGAGCTCCAAGAGTGGTTTGTGAGCTCCAAGAGTGGTTGGTGAGCTCCAAGAGTGGTTGGTGAGCTCCAAGAGTGGTTGGTGAGCTCCAAGAGTGGTTTGTGAGCTCCAAGAGTGGTTG
>WNWK01038384.1:0-17970 GCA_009830355.1 Cherax destructor | reverse complement strand
TTAATCCAAGCTTTGTTGCATTCAAATTTCAGCTTCGGGAAATCTTCTTTGATAAGTTCCTTAATTGATTTTTTAAATTATTCCACATCTTGAGGCATTTTGTTTTTTTTCCCCTGTTACTTCTCTGTAAAGGGTTTCAAACTTTCTTTATTACATCCTTGAAGATTGTCCACATGAAATTTTCTTTAAGATTCCTTTAAAGGGGACTTTCAGTTTCTTAAATGTTTTAGAAAAGCTTCTAGTAAGAAGGAAGGATTTTCCCAAATAATACTGACTTGAAACGATAATTTTTAAGGACTTTGGGGATCTCTTTTCTGGCCACAAGAATCAGTATAATCTCTATCTTTTTTTTAGTCCTTTTTAAAGTTTAAAACCCTGGGCATATGGTTTTCAAATTTCTAACAAGTCCCAAGCTTTCAGTTATGGGGTCCGGTCATCAACAGTCATTGGCTTCTACATCAACCTGCAATTGTATACAACACGTAGTGGTGGTTTAAATTTTCCTGACTCCATGGTGCGGTAGATAATGAAATCTTTCTTAACTTATCTTCATTTTTTCCCAAAAATTTATTGCAACTGTTTTGTTGATTTTAACACAGTCAACTCGGGATTTTCCTGAGCTCATGTATTTGTTTCATTTGCCAAAAGCCAGGATAATTCTAGGTAGATGTGGTGGATTTTTTCCCCAGGAACCCCCTAAAATACTGTCCATCTTCATATTTGACAGTGTCCAAATTTGGTTATAAGTCTCAGACTCCTGTGGGCTTGGTTTATTTACATCAAACCTTTGCATCCCCCCTTATAACTGGCTCTTATTTCTTCCAGAATGAAAATTTTTTTGGGTACATGATCAGCAGTTATTTTTTTAACAGCACATTTTCTACTGAATAAATTTTCAGCTTCTTTCCCGCTTTGGGGGGGATTTGGACCACATATCTTTGGCCTCCAGCTGTTTTCAGCAAGGAACATCATGTTTTTACTATTTTTCCAAAGGTGATAGTAATCACTTCCAATGATTAAATCAATTGGACTAATTTTCATCTGTTTCAATTTCACACTTTCCCACCATTAAAATGGCCTTAATTATAAAACCCCCTCCCCCCTATAAAATACAACCCCCACTTTCTCCCTTCCCCCCCCTGCAGACTTCATAAATTACGCCCCTAGACGTCCCCACGCATCCCAATTTTCTTCCTATAAAATTTATTTTTTAACCACTTTTCCCCGGGCCCCCCTTACTAAACCCCCTCCCCCCCCACCCCTTCAAAACCCCCCCAACCCTCTATCCCGCTCCTCCAACTGCTCTTAATTCCCCCCAAAAAAATTTTTCTCAACCCCCTCCACACTTATTTTCAAACCCCTTTATCCCAAATCCCAGTCTGTACCCCTTCCATACCCGCTCAAACTCTCCAGCCTCTGCTGACTTTCTCATTCTTTTCCTCGCCCTTTTTCCCTACAGTGACTCAAACCTTTTGAAGCCATCACCCCTAACAGATCACATACCGCTTTATCCCCCCAAAAAGCTCTATCTGTATGTCCCATAATTTTTCTTTTAATACACGGATTTTCCCGTTTCATGACGACCGCCTTTTTCAAAACAACCCTGTAATTGCCCCCCCCAATACTTCATCAAACCGCATCTTCACCCCACCTCCTCTCTACCCAACCGCTGATAAAACTCCCTTATTCGGGCTTGCCCACATTCATCCACCAATCTAACAAGTTATCCTGCCTCTCACTCCTCGCCCATAACCTCCCCCACCATTCCCTAAACTGCATTGATTTATCCTCCCACTAGTAATCCTACATTCAATTTCCAATAACCCCTATACCACTTTGCAACGCCTTCCCAATTCAAATCAACTAAAACCCCAGTGTGATCTGAAAATCCAAAGTATATGGTTTGAACCCTACCACTACTACCCTATCAGTTACATAAATCCTATCAAGTCTCGCCGCATACCCTTTCCTCACAAGTATGATCCACAGGGCCCCTACACCTACCACATCCTTTAATCCTACACTTCTAGCAAATCCCGTAAAGCCACCAACTCGCACCCTGCCCCTCTAGGCTCTACGTCCCTCTTCCTGATAACACAGTTATAATCGCCCCCGACTACCACCACTCCAGGCAAGTCACAAAGGGCATATATCATGAAGTCTCGAATAAAGCCCACCTTTACCATTTGTGACTGCTCTGCTGGCATATAGACACCTAAAAACATACCCTGACCCCTCCCCACAAACCTTCTACTCGAACCACCCTACCCCCACATTCCTCCCAAGACATTAGGTGAAAAGGGCTTGACTCCGAAATCGCAACTGCCGCCCTCCCTTGAGCCTACCCGAAGACCCTGCAAAAACCCAATACCTTTCACTCTCAAATCCTTCCACACCTATAATTATGCTCCTGGATGAAGGCCACCTGTACGCAAAAACCAAAACGTCGCAAGGCGTACTCCACCCAGGAACGTTTAACATCCTCTTTCATACCATTAACATTTATTGTTAGACACTGGAATGCAAGCGAAGGTTTGCCCTTCAGCCGAGGGGAGGCTGTGACCCTGACTTGCCCTTACCCACTCCCTTACCCACATGTTTCCCCTTTACGGGTCCTGACCCAAAATGGCATCTAAATCTTTCCTGGCAATCTCCACCAAAGACCTTTTACCCGGTCTCTGTGCCGGCATAAAACGTCGTCACTATCGGACTGTAGGGACAATTCCAGACAGGAAAAACCGGGTATTACTAGTGCTGCCCCGGCTACTTTAAAAAATGGGGCACAGATCAAAAGAACTAATCTGAACTTAACATTCCGCAGCACGGGGGCCCAAATCTGGGATGCAAGCTGGGAAACAAACATTTTGCAAAAAAGCTAGATACTGTTTTTTCCCCAATCATTACAGGACTAAAAAAGACTTTTTATTTTTTATCATTATAGCTCTGAGTGGGCACGTTTTATCCCCGGGGTTTACTTGAAATAATTTCAGACAACTGAGGGGGAAACCCCCAAACAGAAAAGAAAAAAGGGGTATACAGCACAATATAATTAAAATTTGGTATTGATGTTCTTTTGCATAAGTAACAACAATTAAAAAAAGATACACTTTAAGAAAAGATAACAAAAGGAAATTACTTGGCAAGAAAAAAAAAACCTTTAATATTCAAAATCTTATTTAAAATTTGGGGAATTAAATTTTCAAGGTGAGTTTTCTTTATTTCCCCAATTTCAACAATATTAAAAAAATTAAAAAAATTAAAATTCAAAAATAATTATATAAAATCAATAATTCTTAGCAAAAAGAACAGACTGATAAAACAAGGCAAAATAAAGGAAATTGCACAAAACAATTAAAATATTCACTGGAAAAAAAATTGAAATAAAGTCACTTCTTAAATCACTGAAAAAATGCACTAGAGTATTACTTATTACTCTTGGAAGAATGAAAATTTTTCTTCAACACATAAAATAAACACAAAAAAAAATTTATGAAAAAAATTAATACTGAAAAAAAAAAATTTCCCCAAAATAAAAGAAAAAATTATCAATGGTCAAAAAATTTCACTGGCGAAAAATTTGAAAAAAAAAAAAAAAGATATTGGGAAAATTTAAATTGGGTTTTAACCTTTTCTTTCTGAAAAAAAAAGAAAAACCCCAAAGAAACAACTACTGAAACAATTCACTAAGAACACTGACTTTAATAAAAAAAAGGGGGGGAAATTGTTCAAACAACATTTTAAAAAAAAAAAAAATTATTGACAAAAAAAAATTTAACACTTCCTTTTGGTTACAAACATAAAAAGGGAACTCACGGTTTGGGAAACAATGATTTAAAATTGTTATGATAATATAACATAAAAAATCTGTCTTGACAAGGAAATATATCAAGGTCTGGGGAAATGAATAAATGAGACAATGGCGAAAAAAAACTCAATTAGAATCACACTAATTAAAATTTTTCAATTAATTAATTGGAAAAGGGGAAAAAAAAAAAATATAGTTACTGGGAAAGCAAAATTAATTACAAAAAACAAAACATGAACAAGGACACAAAGCTGAATAAACAAGAAACCACAGGGATAATGCTGGAAAAAAATTATTGGAACACAACAATAATGGGGAAAAAATACGGGGAAATTTTTATTTAAAATACACACAATACTCAGTAAAACTATACCTGCAGATGTGATAATAAGAAACACAAAAAAACCCCGATAACACTAAAAAAAAATTTTTTGGGGGCAGGGAATCAAAAAAACACAGTCTATAATGAAATCACAAGCCCCCGGATAAAAAAAAAAAATGTTTAAAAACCCCGCAAATGTCTTTTTTTCCCCCCCCAAAAAAAAGGGAAAAATGTTTTAACTTTAAAACGTTGATAGCGGTGATTGAAGCTGGATAGGTGGATGGTGGAGAATGTTGTCATCTGCTCCTCGGAAGAATCTTAAATTTTGGGGGTTTTTACTATTTTAAAACTCAACTGGTTTTTACATCGTTGGCGCAGGGGCCCCGAAGAACACCCCGGGACTCTTGACCCAAATTTTGCCAAAAAATACTTGGGGACCCCGTAAAGGGGTTTTAAAAAAAGACCACGGGGATTGCTTTGGGGTTTTGGGGGTTTTTAATTGGTGCCCAAGCGCCAGGCCCCCCCTGCCTTTCCCCCTTTTTATACTGGCACTTGAATTTAACCAAAAGGGTGGTTGGGGAAAAACCAAAACCCTGGGAATGGTATTGGCACAAAAAAACAGTGACCCCACTGGAGAAAAAAGGACGATAGGAAATACTGGGACTCATTGGCTTGCTGGCTTTTCCCCTCAAGTCAGGGGGGTTTGGATGGAGGATGGCTTGGAATCTTGTAACTATTCCCCCAGCAAAGGAAAGCTGGCAAAAAAACCGGCCCCGGAGGGGTACGATGGCTTGGAATCTTAGTTGGGGCCCCGGGGACCTCCCCTCCCGGTTTTTATCTCGTTTTTTTAATTTGAAAAAACCCCGGCCCCAACCCCTCATTGGTTTTAACAAATAAGAGAAAAAGGCATTAGCTGACCAGGAATAGTGTAACAAATGCTTTTGTAGTGTTGGTAACTGGTAGCGTGTTCTCTGGAGGGCTTACTCACGGTACAAAATTTTTAGTTTTTTTTTGATATCTTTATTCCCCACCCCATACCCCCCCCTGTGGGCGGTAGAAAAAAGATTACAGGGGAAAATAAGGGGCCCCGGAAAAACTGGACCAAAAATTTTAAAAATGGGCAATTAAAAGGTAATAAACCCCCAGATGGTCACAACCCATGACAATTAAAAAAAAGGTTTTTTTGCAGATTACAGAAAATATAGGGTCCAGAGAGGGGGCCCCCAAAGTTTGATATTGAAAAGGGGTAAATGGTAATGAATTCACTATTTAAAAAAGGTAATAATTGTAAAAAAAATTTTTTTTAAAATTTTTGTTTGGTTGCACTCATGAACAAATTTAAAATGAGCAATCTATTAGTCTACACCCAGCCACAACAGTAAAGGTTATTGGTGAAATTTTTTTTTTTTTCCCCAACAACACAATAAATACACATACAATAACCACACACTGGTCTCGACCCCTGAACCACAATTATTTGATACACAAAACAGTAATAATACACAATACACATAACCAAAAAAAAAAAAAAAAAATTGGAAATTTAAAAAAAATTTGTTTTGGGGCACGGGGGGGGCCGGGTTCAATTCCCTGGGGCAAAAAATTTCACCTGGGGCCGAGGCCCATCCCCCGGGTGCGCCGGTTTTTTGGGCCCCACGTCAAACTAAAATTAAAGTGATTTAAAAGGTAATTCCAGTGCTCGAAAAAAAAAGGCAGAAAACATTAAACAGAGAAAAAACAAGGGAATTATTTTTAGAACAAATTTCCATAAAGCGGGGGGGAAATTAAGTGCCTTTGGAAATAACAAAACAGAACGTTTATTTGTCGGGGGAAAAAGGGAAAATCTCCCTGAAAATAGGGTGAAGATGGGGGTGTAATTTAATATATCAGTGGTGCCATAGTATACAGACAAGTTAAAAAGATGTTAAAGGAAAAAAGGGGGAAGTGTGGGGCCTAAGGTTTGTGTTTGAAATCATTGGGGGCCGCGGGGCCCCCTTTCCACGCAAGTCCGTGTATTGATAATTTTAAACTGTTAGTATACCTGACCAAAATCTAGTTTACATTGATATAAAAAATGAAATACAAAAAAGGGGGACAACCCCGAGGACATCGTAATTTGCCCCGCTGAAAATCGTTTAAAAAGTGTCGAGTTGTGAGTTGTAAAATGAACGATTTCATAACAAGTCGTATATTTCCCCGTCATCATGGAAAAACCCCCCAGTGTTGTGGTGTGGAAAAAAAAAAAAACAAAATCTAAACCCGGAAAATGAACCAAAAATTCCCCAAACCAGGTGTTAAGGGCCCGGGGGGTGGGTTTTCCGGGGCCAAAAACTAAACAGGGTGAGGTAAACCGGGTTTCCCCGGGTCGGGCCCCTACAGAAAAAGGGTCCCCGAAGGCCGGTTTTTTTTCTCAACCCCAAGGTTTTTTTGTACCATCCCCATCATTATTATTATTACTCTTTTAAAAAATCTTCCAGTGATCTGTCTCGCTCCCGGGAAAACCCCCCACAGGATTCATTAAATAAGTGACACTGGACCCCTCAGACCCCAAAAAATGGGGAAACCCTTGACTGGATTCAAAACTGGTTTTCCAGCCCCGGGTTCAAAAAAGCGGACGGAGTTTTAGGGGCCCCATCAAACACCCAAACAATAAAAATAAAAACTTCTAAAAGGAAAAATTGTCCAACACTTACATGCAAATAAAATAGATACGATCAAAAAAGACGGATCCCCACTTCGGGGGAAACCCATTAGTAGAATATACAGAAAAAAAAAACCCAAAAAAATCAATCTGAAACCCTGTTAATTTTGCAACCAAACAAGCAAACGTTTTTCCCTGCATGGTTACATGCATCTTTTTGGTAAATGCTGCCACCCCCCCTTTGTAGGCATTCAAGACTCTACCACCCCCGATATTAAACAAAGGGGGAATTTTTGGGGGTGTTTTAAAGAGTCGAACTGTGGGGAAAAAAAACCACATCGATATTAAAAGATGACAACCCAAATCGGACTTCATAAAAAATAAGTTTTTCTATAATAGTTGGGGACAGTAAAAAATCAGGGCCAGATGATCCCCCTGGTACAGATGTTGAAATGATACCCAATATATTTAAGAATGGAGAAATAAATAATGGTGACCTGAAGAGGGACAGTAGCTCGTGAAATAAATGATGGGGAAACAGGTGTAGACAAGGACACACACAAAAGTGGTACAAACTAGCAATACCATAGATAGTAAAAAAGGATCCCGGGAAATACTGAAAAATAAATTACCAAAACAGTTGAAGGCTCCATTGTTAGCAATAGTAACGAGACAGACAGGGAACAGGAACACACCCACCAATGGGAAACACAGTCAAAAAACCAGGGCAAACGGAAACCAGGCCTATGAATTTTGCACTTGTATCTGCAGGCATGGAAAATCTGGGAAATCAGATGGGACATGCAATTATGATCACCCCAGAAAATGCCGTTCCCATATGAAAACAGGCAAAGCAACCTTCCTGTCCTGTAAGTTTTCCACCCTGAAATGTACCAACATCAATTCAGGAAAAACAGTGCTATAACTTATATTGCCAGGCATACCACCTAAAGGGTAGGCGACACAGAACATCAGATCATGGCAAAATCAGGGTAGCCACAGCCACTCGGAGAGAGAGAGGTTTTTAGTGCCAGGAAGGAAAAAAAGCTGGCAGGAAATGACAGAAATTGTACACCAACTGCAATCATTTCTGAGTGGAATCACAGTCAGTGGCCTCCAATCCATTACAACAGATAATTAGAGCCAGGAAAAAAAGACCCACCCCCCATACCACCAATACCACCAATCCAACTACATTCATCTTTGCTAATATACAGGGTCTAAAGCCAGCAACAAACAACAAAAGGTACCCTACATTCGTGGACTGCTTTAGAGTCAAATGCTATGTTTGCGGCTTTCACAGAGACCCACATAAGAGATCACTTGGACAATGAAATATGGACCCCGGGCTACAACCTATACAGGTGTGACAGAGTGAACAGGCAAAAGGGGGTTGGCCTGTATATCACAGAGTCACTTATATGTTCAGAACTACTAAATGCCTCAAATGATGTAGTTGAAGTATTAGCAATAAAGGTGAGAATCAAAACCTGGTCATCGTGGTTGTCTACAAGCCCCCGGATGCAACGTCCCAACAATTCCAGGAACAGCTTCTGAAAATTGACCACTGTCTGGAAAATCTTCAGCTCCTGCCCCAACATCTTGCTACTGGGATTTCAATCTCAGGCACCTAAAATGGAGGAACATTGCAAACAATGTGGTAGCAGAGATAACACCAGGAGGCAGCTCAGATGAAAATTCCACATGCATGAACTTTTAAATCTCTGCCCAAGTTCACCTTAAACCAGCAAATAGTAGAGCCCACAAGATTAGAGAATACGCTGGACCTCATCTTCACCAACAGTCAATGATGATCTGATACGAAATGTCATCATATCAAAAACAATATACTCAGATCACAACATAATAGAGGTCCAGACATGCATGCGGGAGCCCCAGATCAACAAAATGTGATCAGAGTGAGGGAGCTTTCTCCAAATTCAACTTCAATAACAAAAACATAAGGTGGGACCAAGTAAACCAAGTCCTAAATGATATAAACTGGGAAGATTGCCTAAGCATCACAGATCCCAACCTATGTCTAGAACAAATTAACTCTGTGGTACTTGAGGTTTGCTCAAGGCAAATTCCCTTAAGGAAAAGGAGGAGAAGATGCAAACTAGAAAGAGAGAGGCGCTCCCTATACAGGCGAAGGCACAGAATAACGAGCGGCTACAGGAGGCCAATATCTCTGAAATACATAGGAAACACTAGTCAGAGAAATAGCAAACATCAATTAAAACTAAAGGAATCTTATAGGAATCAAGAGACACGGAAGAACTAAGAGCCATAAATGAAATTGAAAGAAACCTAAGTATTTCTTTTCCTATGCAAAATCAAAGTCGAGAACAACAACCAGTATTGGGCCCTACTTAAACCGGATGGGTCCTACACAGATGACAGGAAGGAAATGAGTGAGTTACTTAAATCCCAGTATGACTCAGTCTTTAGCGAGCCACTAACCAGACTGAAAATCGAAAACCTAAATGATTTTTTATGAGAGTGCCACAGAACTTGACAGAAGCATGCCTCTCTGACATCATCACGACGCCAAATGACTTCGAAAAGGCAATAAATGACATGCCATGCACTCCGCTCCAGGCCCAGACTCATGGAACTCCGTGTTCACAAAGAACTGCAAGAAGCCCCTATCACATGCTTTTAACATCCTATGGAGAGGGGAGCATGGACACTGGGATCGTCCCGCAGCTACTAAAAAAACAGACATAGCCCCGCTCCACAAAGGGGGCAGTAAAGCAATAGCAAAGAACTACAGACCAATTGCGCTAACGTCCCATATCATAAAAATCTTTGAAAGGGTTCCAAGAAGCAAGATCGCCACCCATCTTGATACCCATCAATTGCACAACCCAGGAACATGGGTTTAGAGCAGGCCCTCTGTCTGTCCCAATACTGGACCACTAAGACAAGTCCTGGATGCTCTAGAAGATAAACAGAATGCAGATGTTATATACACAGATTTTGCAAAAGCCTTTGACAAGTGTGACCATGGTGTAATAGCACACAAAATGCGTGATAAAGGATAACAGGAAAAGTTGGTAGATGGATCTATAATTTCCTAACACGTAGAACACAAACAGTAGTAGTCAACAGAGTAAAGTCTGAGGCAGCTACTGTGAAAAGCTCTGTTCCACAAGGCACAGTACTTGCTCCCATCCTATTCCTCATCCTCATATCAGACATTGACAGGATATAAGCCACAGTGCTGTGTCTTCCTTTGCAGATGACACCCGAATCTGTATGACAGTGTCCACCATTGAAGACACTGCAAGACTCAAGCAGACATAAACCAAATCTTTAAATGGGCTGCAGAAAACAATAGAAGTTCAATGATGAGAAATTTCAATTACTCAGATACGGAAAACATGAAGAAATTAAAATCTCATCGAGTACAAAACTAATTCCAACCACACAATAGAGCGAAAAACTAATGTCAAAGACCTGGGAGTGATCATGTCAGAGGATCTACCTTCAAGGACCATAACAATGTAGCAATTGCATCTGCTCGAAAAATGACAGGATGGATAATGAGAACCTTCAAAACCAGGGATGCCAAGCCCATGTTGACACTTTACAGATCGCTTGTTCTATCTAGGCTGGAATATTGCTTGCACACTAACGGCACCTTTCAAGGCAGGTGAAATTGCTGACCTTGAAAATGTGCAGAGAACCTTCACCGCACGCATAAGTGCGATAAACCACCTCAACTACTGGGAACGCTGAAGTTCCTAAACCTGTACTCTCTAGAACGCAGGCGGGAGAGATACATTATTATATACAATGGAAAATTCTCGGGCTTAGTACCAAACTTGCACACAAAAAACACTCGTACGAAAGCAAAGACTCGGCAGGCGATGTAACATCCCCAATGAAGAGCAGGGTGCCACTAGCACGTTGAGGGACAACACAATAAGTGTGAGGGGCCCAAGATTGTTCAACTGCCTCCCAGCATACATCAGGGGATTACCAACAAGCCCCTGGCTGTCTTCAAGCAGGCACTGGACAGGCACCTCAAGTCGGTACCTGATCAGCCGGGCTGTGGTTCGTACGTTGGACTGCGTGCGGCCAGCAGTAACAGCCTGGTTGATCAGGCTCTGGTCCAACAGGAGGCCTGGTCACAGACCGGGCCGCGGGGGCGTTGACCCCTGGAATTCTCCAGGTAGACTCCAGGTAGGTACAACACACATATATACAACAGGCCTAGTTGTTTAATTACATGTCCAAGACAAAATGGTAACTAACACACACACACACGTGTCAATGCTTTATTTATAGGAAGCAAAGTCAGGGTATTTTTCCAGAATGGTCTGTAATATACCACTGTGGATAAAATACTTTGACATATCTTGAACATTTCTGAATGAGTAGTCTCTGAATTCATTAATTTTATCCACTCCAGTACATAATGACGCAGGGTGTGACAATAATCCAACTGGCAAAGTTTACATCTTGTTTGGTCTACATCTGGTGGTGGTGATTTAACCTGCCAAAGATACTTGTAACCCAGCCGGAGGCGGGGTAGTGACATCCAAGAGTCTGCTTATTTTGTTGGATGCACCATAGACATGTGGCTCCTCCTGCATGATAGAATGATGATAGATGGACTGACTGGTGTCAATCTCCCTGAGTCTTAAGTCAATAAAATTCAGTTGAAGTTCTTTTCGTATTATTGTTCTCAAACTGCTAACTGACAAGCCAAGATTGTAATCTATCCCTCTTTGAAAGCATAAAACTTAGCCAATTTATCAGTTCTATCATGCATCTGAAGACCAATGTGAGATGGAATCCACAGCATGTGCACTCTGACTCTACTATCCAGAATCCTACCATACCTGTGCCTGGCTTCTGACACGAGCATGCTACAAGTTATACTTGATGAGTTGAGAGCATTTATGGATGACAGAGAATCAGTTACAATTAGAGAGTTAACCTTAGATACATGGACGCATTTGAGTGCAAGGAGTATGGCAAACAGTTCTGTCTGAAGGGTAGAGGCCCAGTTATTGATGCGTGCTCCAATTTCTTTAAGAGAGCCATCACTCTGTATGACAAACAGCAGCACACTTACCCAGCCCCTGCACCAGTGGATTGGTGAACAGAACCATCAACGTAAATAATTTGTGAGAGAGTGTGCTGTTTGGCTAAATTATCAATACAGTTTAAGGCATCATGTCTGGCTTCAAGGCGAAGCTTTGGTTGTGATTTAAAAGTAGTGTGGGGGAAATGGAGGGATGGTAGTTTGGAATGGGGTAATATTCCATGGAGCGGAGAAGTGCCGCTGTTGCCTTACTTGCCACAGATCATGTATCTGATTCATGCGGAGGTCGGTTCCAGTTTTTCGATCCATCTGGAGGGGTGTTCGCCAGTGCTGAGGAAAGTTTGGAGGGCTTCTGTGCATGGGTTTGAATGGGCTTGCCTGAGCATATTAACCCAATTAGGATATTTCTTTCAGTAACACGATCTCTGATGCTTGGAATATCAAGTTCTTTCTGCATATTTAAAATTTTGGCAGTACGAGGGCATCCTAAAATGATCCTCATTGCTTCGTTCTGCAGTTTGTCCAGCCCTCCAAGCTTCCAGTCAGACACAAGAGCAAGTAGTGGGGCAGCATAATCAACTAATGATCTAATATAAGCAAGATACATCATTTTCACAATTTTAACATTAGCACCATACCTGGGGTGAAACCCTGCCACAACTCTAAGTGCTCTCAGCCTTTCTTTGTATTGACGACAAAGTCTCGTTACAACAGGTCCAAGTAGTGGGACCTCAAAGCCTAGATACCTGTATCTGTTTACATATTCTAGAAGAGACCCATCATGCAACTGGATCTGGCGAACTGTGCCTCTCTGTCGAGGAGGACGCCTATTGAGTATCTTTGTTTTATCAGTAGAGATTATCAACCCCAGGTCCTGACACGAGGCTAGTACATGGTTAAGGATGTTTTGGGTGTTGGAGAATCCGGTGGTGTGAATCATTATATCATCAGCAAAACTGATCATATAATGATGGGGCTGGCTAGGCATAGCATTAAGTAAGGCATTAATTAGAATATTGAATAGAGTGGGACTGAGCACACCTCCCTGTGGGGTTCCTAATTCAAAGTCTTTAGTTGTACTTCTATGCCCCTGGAACAACACAGAAGACTTTCTGTTGGACAGGTAGCCCTTAATCCAGCGGAGAAGCCATCCTCCAACATCCATTCTGGCAAGTTCACTAATGATTACATGTCTGTTGGCAACATCAAAAGCAGATTTAAGGTCAAGGAAGGTAGTGTATGAGCTGTCAGTGTGCAGAGTGAGAAAGGTGGCTATGCAATGGTGCACACTCCTTCCATGCATGAAACCATGCAACCGGGGGACAAAAATGTTTGATTCTGTACATGAGACGGTTAAGAATCATCCTCTCAAATATTTTACATAAGCAGCTAGTAAGAGATATTGGGCGAAATGAATTTTGTTGATTGGGCTTAGGAATGGGAATGATGAGGCTGTTGGTCCAAGATTTAGGAGCTCCCCAGTTACATAGCTCATGTTGTATAATTCGAGTAAAGGATTGCCTGGTACTCGACACAGCAATCTTAGTATATTGTAGGTAATACCATCCTCACCAGGTGATGTGGAGTTGCCTTTAGTTAGTGCTGCATCAAGTTCAAAGTCAGTGAAAGGAATGTTACAGTCATCTTCCTTGCTGAGCATAAAACAAACAAGTCTCTCCCTAGCATCATATTTGTCCTTTAATTTCGCCTGTGTGGTACTGGGAAGATTTTCATAGCTTGATGTAACAGCCCAAGCACTGACTAGCTCATTCGCCGTATGTAAGGGATGAGGGTGCGCAATCTGACCGGTTCTGTTACCCTTAATTCTATTTATGTCCCTCCATGCTCGGCTAAGTGGGGTGTGAGCATTGAGACCATTGACAAATTTTTCCCAGTCAGTTTGCCGCAGCTCTGTCATACGCTCTCTGGCAGCAGCAAGGGCAGTTTGAGTCTCAGCATTCCAGGGTACGATGTTTTCTATAGGCTAGGCCTATTCTGCGAGCAGTACGTTTCAGTGTTCGAAGTTTAAGATCATTGTAATAAGTATGGTTATTATAGGAGGTATGATTGTTATGGAAGTTGGTTGGGTTAAGAGTTCCAGGAGGTTTTTGAGGCGACTCTAAGTAGTTCTGAATACTGCTCACAAGGTCATTGTTAAAGGTCTCAACAGAGGAACACTCATAGGAATTATACCAGTCAGTCACATGTGCAACAAAGTCCTCATGTTGATCAGGGAAACATTAAAACGTTTCCGTTTGAATATTCCACCAGGAAGGATAGTATTACCTATATCTAGTGAGGTTAGCCTTGGGAAATGGTCTGATGATATATCTGATACAATGGTAGACTCACAGCTGGCAGAAGTAATGTTGAAGCCAAGACACAGATCAAGGATGCCTCCATAGATATGTGTGGGTTCAAGGTCACCTACAATTTGCACATTATCATGACTATTTAACAGTGACAACAGTTGGTTACCATTACGATTACCAAACTGTGAGCTTCCAATGCTTTTGTGTCTTGCATTATAATCTCCAATGATAAGAGTAGGCTCAGACTGAGCACAAGTTGGGAGCTCCAAGTAATTGAACTTATCAGCAGGAGCATACAAATTAAATATGTTGAGAGCAGAGTTCCCAATATAAATCCTAACACCATGGTATTGCAGTCCCTCTGTTTTCTTATGTGTGAGAAGTTGATGGGAAGTGATTTTTTAATATATAGAACACAAGAGTTAGTAGATTTGAGGTTATATGCAACAAATGATGGCAATTTAGGGGCTGGGATTTTCAGGGACTCTGCACTCTTGTAGACACACAATATCGATGGGTTCGGTGGTTACTTTATGATGAAGGTCAGGAAGTCTTTTTCTAAGTGATGCAATATTCCAGCTAAAAATATTAAGTTTATGCGAGGACTGATCCATTATAGAAGTCCTGGAATCTGGCTTAGTTTCTCAGCATAATGAAAAATTTTCATATAAAGAGCAGACCTCATCAATGTCAGCAGTGTTACCCTGGTCCATGAGTTTTCTGAGTGCACTACCAGTTGTGAGGCCTCGTGGCAGTCTTTGTTTGCACAGAGGTGTAGTGTCTGATACGTGGAAGATGGCTAATGTAATTCCTATTTTTAAAGCAGGGGACAAGTCGTTACCATCAAATTACCGCCCAATAAGTCTAACATCAATTGTAGGCAAAATATTAGAGTCGATTATAGCTGATAACATAAGAAGCCATCTCGATAGGCATAATTTGATTAATGATACTCAACATGGATTCACCAGGGGCCATTCCTGCCTAACTAATTTATTAACTTTTTTCAGTAAGGCTTTTGAGGCAGTTGATCATGATAAAGAATTCGATATTGTTTATTTGGATTTTAGTAAGGCTTTTGATAGAGTACCACATCAGAGACTGTTAAAGAAAGTGGCTGCTCACGGCATTGGGGAAAAAGTGTTTTCATGGATCGAGTCATGGCTCACCAATAGGAAGCAGAGGGTGTGCATTAATGGGGTTAAATCTGAGTGGGGATCTGTAACAAGTGGCGTTCCACAAGGATCGGTTTTGGGCCCGTTGTTGTTTATAATATATATATATAAATGACCTTGACGAGGGAATTACTAGTGATATGAGCAAATTCGCTGATGACACGAAGATAGGTAGGATAATCGATTCAAACGTAGATGTCACGGAACTTCAGGAGGATTTAGACAAACTCAATTCCTGGTCAGAAAATGGCAGATGCAGTTCAATATAGATAAATGCAAAGTTCTAAAGCTCGGGAATGTTCATAACCCTAGCACCTACCAGCTTAATAATGTTGAACTCAGCCGTACAGAATGCGAAAAGGATTTGGGGGTTATGGTAAGCAGCAACCTCAAACCAAGTCAGCAATGCCTAAGCACATAAGCAGTATAATGTGATCCTTTATTGACAACGTTTCGCCCACGCAGTGGGCTTTATCGAGTCACAGACAGATCTACCTGGAAAATGAGTAACATGAAGATATATATAGGGTATAGTCAGGTGGAGAAAGCTGCATGTGACAGTCTTAAAAGTAGTGTGATAGTTAAAAACATTGTGTGACTTAAAGGACCCGCAGTGTACCATTCTTGAGTTCTAGGTAGGATAGCGTTGAAGAAGTTTCTTGGCAATAGGTTCAGCTATGTTGTAGAAGCCGTTGTTCTGGTTGAAGTTGTTGGATATACAGATGAGTGATGATTCTAGGATTCTTCGGTATTGCGTGTTGTCTTCTGGCGATGAGTCTTGCGTTTCTGTAGTTGATTAAATGGTTGTGTAAATTTCGGTGTTGAACACAGGCATTTCTTGAGTCGTCAGATCTGCCTGCGTACTGGTGTTCTGAAATGCGTGTTTGTAGGTCTCTGGATGTTTCGCCAACGTATAATTTGCTGCAGCCATTACAAGGGATTGTGTATACCCCTGCCGTGGATTGAAGCTTTTCCTGTTTGTTACTGGTAATGTCCTTGATGTGGTGGATGTGGAGGTGGATACTCGGAATGAGGTCTTAGAAAAATGTTGGAAACTTGTTTGGAAATGGTGTTGGTGGGAAGGACTATGTATCTCTTCTCAGCAGTGTCTTCTCTGGGTGTGTTGAAGATGTTTAATGCCCGTCGTCTGCAGTCTCTAATGAAGTGACGAGGATAGTGAAGTTTGGAAAAAACTTGTTCAATGAGGGAGCATTCTTCTTCAAGGAACTCACTGCTGCAGATTCTGAGTGCGCGAAGGAAAAAGCCTATAATTACACCACGTTTAATTTTGGTGTCGTGATGAGAGTAGAAGTGGAGAAGATCGTGTTGATTGGTAGGTTTTCGATAGACTTTAAAACGAAGTTCATGGTCAGCTTTGCAGAGAAGAACATCAATCTTGGGTAGCATTGAAAATTGGGTTGAGCAAATTGGGTTGAGCAAATATTCTGTTAGTGGGACGGATTGTGAAGGACCTGCCTAGTATGGGCCAACAGGCCTGCTGCAGTGTTCCTCCTTTCTTATGTTCTTATGTTCTTATCAAGGAAAGGAAGAGTGTTGTCGACTTCTTCTTCTAGTGTAAACTGATTGATGGCTCAACCTGGTTGAGTTCGTGTTGGAGAGCTTGAACGTTGACGGAGGAAAACAAGAGGATTCGTAGTAGTCCTCCTGTTGTGAGTCCTCAGGTCAAGAAGGTAACCTGGGCAGTGGCCGGACAGCATGGGACGAAGTTGAAGATCAAGAAGACGAATGGAGAGGTAGTAACGACGAAGAAGAAAGAGACTGCTGTGGAAACTTCGAACTCCTTTTCTGTGCTTCCAGACGAATGTGAGTCGACTACTGGGAACGTCACGACGAACTGTACCAAGGAAGGTAAAAACATTGTTGTTGTTGGGGATAGCCAAGTTAGATATATGGATAGGGCCTTCTGCTTGAAAGATAGGAGTAGGAGACAGAGGGTTTGCTTTCCTGGGGCTGGGATGGAAGACATTGTTAGCCGACTTGACAACATCATGCATGGTAATGGGATCAATCCTATTATCTGCCTCAGTGCTGGAGGCAATGATGTATCCAAGCGTAGAAGTGAGGATTTAGTTAGTAGGTATAAGGCAGCAATAGACATCATTAGGAAGAAGGGAGGGAGCCCTGTTATATGTGGCATTTTGCCAAGAAGGGGTGTTGAAATGAATGGCTGTCCAGAGCGATTGGTATAAATTGCTGGCTGGACAAACACTGTAAGGATAATGCAGTCCCATTCATTAACAACTGGGACCACTTCTATGGCCGAAATGACATGTATGCCAGGGATGGGGTTCACTTATCCAGGCAGGTGTAGAATTTTCTCTAGCTCAGTTGAGGATGTTGTTAGGGCTTTAAACTAGGATTAGTTAGAGGTATGGGTTTAGGAATGGTAAATAATGAGGGCCAAAATATTGATTCAGGCTTTGATATCATAAATCATAACAATAACAGTAATCGAGTGACACAGGGTAATGATAGTAACAGAAATTGTGTAAAACAAAAGCTGAAAAAGGTTCACAAGAAGATACATATCAATGTATTTTATACTAACTGTCGAAGCGCCAGAAATAAAATTAACGAATTACGTTTGGTAGCATGTGCTGGGAACTTTGATGTCATTGCAATAACTGAAACATGG
>WNWK01038383.1:0-17971 GCA_009830355.1 Cherax destructor | reverse complement strand
GGCTATTGGAGGTCTGTGTTAAGAGGTCCCAAGTTTTATTTGGATGTATAGAGTTAGTTACTGTAATAGTTACGGTAGTTAAGAGGATGATAGTTGGAAGAATAATAAAATTTGCACATGGGGGGTATATAAAAAAATTAACTCTTGTCCTATGTTTATCTTAATCATTTTTGTCTATGTATAGTAAGTTTTTGGTCTTGTATAAGATTTTGTAGTTTTAACAGTGGAGTTTAATAGTTTAAATAACGGGTTCATGGTTACTTGTATTTTAAGTGCCCATGTTGTTCGGATTTATAACTTTATTGTATAAAAATTTTCAAAAAAGGTTTGTTGCTATTTAGTTTTGTATACCATGTGACATGTTGTGCAGGGTTTTTTATATGTAACCATTTTCTTGTGTATGTATGGTTGGGGTTTTTATTTTTGAAAAATAGGGGAGGTTCAGGTGGGGGGTTGTTTTGGTAGAAAGGGCAGAGTTATTTTATATCACACATATCCATGTTTATGGTGTTGGTTTGTCATTTTGATATTGTTGTTTTGTTTTTAGGTGCCTGTTACTGTTTACGGCATATTTGTCATGTTTTGTAATAATGTTTTAATAAAATATAAAAAAAAAGATTATTAAGAATCTTTCCTCTTTAAGGTTTTTCACAACAACAGTTTTCTTATAATGCAAGGCAGACTGTTTAAAAAAAATTAGCTTTCATGTGTTTTTACAGTGCGCTATGAACATTTAGATATATAATTATTTTCGTGTATTTTGGGAGATGAATTATTTTTTATATTTTCCAGTATTCAGATCTTTGGCCCAATCATTGTACAACAAATGACATCTAACATCCATTCACTTTTGTAGGTACGTTGTTAATTATTTATTTTTGTAGGTACGTTGTTAATTATTCACTTTTGTAGGTACGTTGTTAATTATTTACTTTTGTAGGTACGTTGGTAATTATTTACTTTTGTAGGTACGTTGTTAATTATTCACTTTTGTAGGTACGTTGTTAATTATTTACTTTTGTAGGTATGTTGTTAATTATTTAGTTTTGTAGGTACGTTGTTAATTATTTACTTTTGTAAGTATGTTAATTATTTACTTTTGCAGATATGTTGTTAATTATTTAGTTTTATAGGTATGTTGTTAATTATTTACTGTTGTATGTATGTTAATTATTTACTTTTGTAGGTATGTTGTTAATTATTCAACAGTAAAATATGAGTCTTTTTATTTGTCTTTATATTAACCTTATCTTTATTCTAACAATCCTTTATTTTTACCTATTTTTTCAGTTCATTCATAAATGCCAGAATGTTCATTTGCAATAAATCCTGTATTCTTGGTTGTACTATAATTACTTTTCCTTTATTACCCTCTTAGCAAGGTATTATTTCTTTTTTTTTCCACAGTAAATATTGCTAGCATTGTATGTATTTACATTATTTCTTTTAGCAGTTTAATACAATATATAACATTCCCTTTTCTATCATTTTAAGGTTTGGCTCTAGTTCTAAATTCCTTCGTTAATACCATTTGTTTCATCTATTTTTTGTTTCATACATCTAGCTTTCCTTACATAATTATGTTCCAGTTATGCCTTTTTCTGACTCCATTCTCACCTTGTCCTCTCTACTGTATTCTTAGAAATAATTACACGTGATTAGTGGAATCTCTACATTATTTACTCTACACATATATATTGACTCGCCAAAATTACCTTTATTGTGCGTGTGTGTGTGTACTCACCTATTTGTACTCACCTATTTGTGGTTGCAGGTGTACTCACCTAATTGTGGTTGCAGGGGTCGAGACTCAGCTCCTGGCCCCGCCTCTTCACTGGCCGCTACTGGGTCACTCTCCCTGCGCCATGAGCTTTATCATACCTCTTCTTAAAGCTGTGTATGGAACCTGCCTCCACTACATCGCTTCCCAAGCTATTCCACTTCCCGACTACTCTGTGACTGAAGAAATACTTCCTAACATCCCTGTGATTCATCTGAGTCTTCAACTTCCAACTGTGTCCCCTTGTTGCTGTGTCCCATCTTTGGAACATTCTGTCTCTGTCAATCTTGTCAATTCATCTCAGTATTTTATATGTCGTTATCATGTCCCCCCTATCTCTCCTGTCCTCCAGTGTCGTCAGGTTGATTTCCTTAACCTCTCCTCGTAGGACATACCCCTTAGCTCGGACTAGTCTTGTTGCAAACCTTTGCATTTTCTCTAGCTTCTTTACGTGCTTGGATAAATGTGGGTTCCAAACTGGTGCTGCATACTCCAGTATGGGCCTAACGTACACAGTGTACAGGGTCCTGAACGATTCTTTATTTAGATGTCGGAATGCTGTTCTTAGGTTTGCTAGGCGCCCGTATGCTGCAGCAGTTATTTGTTGATGTGCGCCTCAGGAGATGTGCCTGGTGTTATACTCACCCCAAGATCTTTTCCTTGATTGAGGTTTGTAGTCTCTGGCCCCTAGACTGTACTCCGTCTGCGGTCTTCTTTGCCCTTCCCCACATCTTCATGACTTTGCACTTGGTTGGGTTGAACTCCAGGAGCCAATTGCTGGACCAGGCTTGCAGCCTGTCCAGATCCCTTTGTAGTTCTGCCTGGTCCTCTTCGGATTGAATTCTTCTCATCAACTTCACATCATCTGCAAACAGGGACACTTCGGAGTCGATTCCTTCCGTCATGTCGTTCACAAACACCAGAAACAGCACCGGTCCTAGGACTGACCCCTGTGGAACCCCACTCGTCACCGGCGCCCACTCTGACACCTCGCCACGGACCATGACTCGCTGCTGTCTTCTTGACAGGTATTCCCTGATCCATTGTAGTGCCTTCCCTGTTATCCCTGCCTGGTCCTCCAGCTTCTGCACTAATCTCTTGTGTGGGACTGTGTCAAACTCCTTCTTACAGTCCAAGAATATGCAATCTACCCACCTCTCTCTCTTGTCTTACTGCTGTCACCCTGTCATAGAACTCCAGTAGGTTTGTGACACAGGATTTCCGTCCCTGAAACCGTGTTGGCCGTCGTTGATAAGCTCATTCCTTTCTAGGTGCTCCACCACTCTTCTCCTGATAATCTTCTCCATGACCTTGCATACTATACATGTCAGTGACACTGGTCTGTAGTTTAGTGCTACGTTTCTGTCTCCTTTTTTTAAAAATTGGAACTACATTTGCTGTCTTCCATACCTCTGGTAGTTGCCCTGTTTCGATAGACGTGTTGAAGATTGTTGTTAGGGTACACATAGCTCCTCTGCTCCCTCTCTCAGGACCCATGGAGAAATGTTGTCCGGCCCCATCGCCTTTGAGGTATCTAGCTCGCTTAGTAGCCTCTTCACTTCCTCCTCAGTTGTGTGTATCGTGTCCAGCACCTGATGGTGTACCCTACCTCTCCTCCTTTCTGGAGGCCCTTCTATTTCCTCTGTGAACACCTCTTTGAATCTCATGTTGAGCTCCTCACACACTTCATGGTCATTTCTTGTGACCTCCCCTCCTTCCTTCCTCAGCCTGATCACCTGGTCCTTGACTGTTGTTCTCCTCCTGATGTGGCTGTACAACAGCTTTGGGTCAGATTTTGCTTTCGCTGCTATGTCATTTTCGTATTGTCTTTGGGCTTCCCTTCTTACCTGTGCATATTCATTTCTGGCTCTACGACTGCTCTTCTTATTCTCCTGGGTCCTTTGCCTTCTATACTTCTTCCATTCCCTGGCACACTTGGTTTTGGCTTCCCTGCACCTTTGGGTGAACCATGGGCTCATCCTGGCTTTTTCGCTTTTCCTGTTACCCTTGGGTATAAACCTCCCCTCAGCTTCCATGCAAATTGTTGTCATATATTCCATCATCTCGTTTACCGATTTCCCTGCCAGCTCTCTGTCCCACTGAACTCCGTGCAGGAAGTTCTTCATGCCCACGTAGTCACCTTTCTTGTAGTTTGGCTTCATTTGTGCAGCCCTTCCTGCTTCCCCCTCCACTTGTAACTCTACTATGTAGTCGAAGCTTAGAACCATATGATCACTGGCCCCAAGGTGGCTTTCATGTGTGATGTCCTCAATGTCTGCACTACTCAGGGTGAATACTAGGTCCAGTCTCGCTGGTTCGTCCTCCCCTCTCTCTCTTGTATTGTCCCTTACATGTTGGTACATGAGATTTTCCAGTACCACCTCCATCATTTTAGCCCTCCATGTTTCTTGGCCCCCATGTGGTTCTAAGATCTCCCAATCGATTTCCTTATGGTTGAAGTCACCCATGATCAGTAGCTTTGCCCTGCTCGCATGAGCCCTTCTGGCCAATTCGGCCAGTGTGTCAACCATCGCTCAATTACTCTCATCATACTCTTGCCTTGGTCTCCTGCTGTTCTGTGGTGGGTTATACATCACTGCAATTATCACCTTTGGAACTCCGGACTGAAGTGTTCCTATTATACAGTCTCCTGCTTCTCCTCTGTCCCCTCTCTCCAGCTCATCAAAATCTCATCTGTTTTTGATCAGCAGTGCCACTCCTCCACCCTTTCTGTTCCCTCTGTCTTTCCTCAGGATCTGGTATCCCGTTGGAAAGATGGCATTTGTTATCATCCCTGTGAGCTTTGTTTCAGTGAGGGCTATGATGTCCGGTGATGCCTCTTTGATTCTTTCATGCCACTCCTCCCACTTATTCGTTATTCCATCTGCGTTCATGTACCATACATTCAGTTTCCTCTCCAACACTGTGTTTCGGGGGGTCTGTGGGGGTGGGGGCCCTGGCGGTGTGCTGGGGGATTCTACTACATGGTGAGGGGTGGGGGATGTAAGTGTGGATTGTGGTCTGTGTTGGGATAGCGTGTTTGGTTTTGGGGTTCTGGGGATGGGTTTGTGTGTTTCGCTCCTGTTGCTCTTCCCTGTTCTGGTTGGTTTCTGCTGATTCTGTCTGTCTCTCTCTTCCCAGCTCCTTTCGCTTTTGCCTCCACTCCCTCAGCTGCTGTCTTTTGTTTTTGTTCTGTCCTGGTATAGGAACACCCTTCTGTATGCTGACGATTCCTTCAGCCATGGTTTCTCTTGCAGGATCCTGTTTCGCACTGTTTCTGTCTTGAAGATGAGCTTGACTGGCCGTTTTCTCCCCTTCACGTACCCCCCCTATTCTCTGAAAATTTACTATCTCAGACATGTCCTCTTCGCCTATTTCTCTAATGACGTTCTCAATCTCCTGTCTTTCCTCCTGCCGTCTTTCATTGTGTGTCCTTAATTCGCTCTCCTGGAGCCCGTGAATAAACACTGACTTCTCCCTCTCTGCCTCCCATTTCCTTTCCCTCCATCTCTCCCCAATGTTTTTCTGTAGCTCTTGGCATCCTGGTCGTGCCTCTCTTACCACCACCCCTGCTCCCGGCTGCTCTCCCCCTTCATTCCTTGGCCCATCTTGGACTGATAGGGCCTTAGCGTAGTTCATGTCTCCTTCCTTCCCATTGGGTTCCTTGTTCGATGAGGATGTGCCAGCTTCAGATGCTATGTCCTCTCTGGTCCATACCCCTGTAGCTTGCTTCAGCCTATTTACCTCACATTCTAGGGCACTTATCCTGGCTACTGCAGCTTCGACTTGTGACTCCCATTTCTTCTTCTCCTCCTCCAACCTCCCTTCCAATTTTGCCCAAAGCTCTGCCTCCATCCTTTTTTCCATTTTTGTAGAGACCTCACCTAGTTTACTCTCCCACTCTTGTTCCATCCTTTTGCATTGCTCCTCCATCCATTCCTCCCTACAAGAGCTATTCTCCTCTGTTCCCCTGGGCCTTCGAGTTCCCCTCTGAGACACCATCGTTATCTGTAGTTGTGTGTGTTTGGGGAAGTGTAGGGTTTAAGCTGTGTCTGTGTGTGCGTTCGGGGAAGTGTAGGGCTAAAGGGGGGAGAGGTTTAAGAGGGAGAGTGATGGAAGGGTGGAGAAAGGGGCGAAGGGGGCTGTAGGTATAAGGGGCGGAAGGGAAGGAGGAAAAGAAAAGAGGGGGAATAGAGGGGAGGGAGGGAGAGGGAAAGAAAAAGGGGAGAGGAGGAGCAAAAGAGAGAAGGGAGAGGGGAGAGATGGCAAGAGATTATGGCAGTGTGGGAGTGGGTGGGTTGTAAGGGGAAGAGGGTGGGGGCCAGGGAGAGTGATGGGAGGGTGGAGAAAGAGTGGGAAGGGGGCTAAGGTGAGAAGGGGTGAAGGGGAGGAAGGAAAAAGAGTGGTAAATGGAGGGACAGGGAGAGGAAGAGAAGAGGTAGAGGGGAAAAAGCCAGAGAGGAGAGGGAGGATGGAGATAAGGAGGAGGAGTTGGGAGGGATTGAGAGGAGAGGAGGGAGGGAGTTAGGGGAGGGATTTGGAGAGAGAGAGAGAGGGAGGGAGGGAGTTAGGGGAGAGGAGTAGGAGGAGGAGTTAGGGAGAGAGAGTGAGTTATGGGGAGAGGAGAGGGAAAGTGTGGGAAGGTGGGTGGGTGGGGTTAGTTGTAAGGGGAAGGGAAAGTGTGGGAAGGTGTGGGTGGGTGGGGTTAGTTGTAAGGGGGAGGGGAAGGGAGAGTGATGGAGGGGTGGAGAGTGGGAAGTGGGTGGAAGGGAGGAAGGAAAATATATAAGAGGGTAGAGGGAAGATTTATTATTATTATTATTATTATAATCAAATAGAAGCGCTAAACCAGGTAGGGGGAAGAGAAATGAGATAGGAGAGGGTGTAGGGTGGGTGTGGGTGTGTGTGGGATTGGAGATGCCAGTGAGGGGAGGATGGGGGAGGGGGAGAGGGAGGGGAAAAGGGGAAGGGAAAGGGGAGGGTAAGAGGGAGAGGGAGAGGGTAGAGGGAAGAGAGATGACAAGATAAGAGATGGTGTAGGGTGGGTGTGGGTGGGTGTGGGTGGGTGTGGGATTGGAGATGCCAGTGGGGGGAGAAAGGAGGGGTAGAGGAAGGGGGTGGGTGAGTTCTAACGGTCAACCGCTTGTGTTTATAACCTGTGTCCCGAGACTCTCCTCTCTTCAGCTCTTCTGCTCTTCAGTGTGTGTGTGTGTGTGTGTGTAAGATTTATAGCCTAATTTTGGTTGCAGGAATCAAGTCTCAGCTCCTGGCCCCGCCTCTCTGCTGGAGGCTACTGGGTACATTCCTGGTTGCACGAGCCATATATCAATTCATAAAATTATGTGTGGATTAGATTAGACTTTGGGGTAGATTTAAGAATGTAATGTTAGTGTGTTCAGCATAGGTTTGTGGTTACAGGAAAGTTGGTGCGATTGGTGGAATGATGAGGTAAAGAGAATGGTAAGAGAGAAAAAGTTAGCATTTGAGAATTTGAGAGGTTTTTACAAAGTAGAAGTGATACGAGGAGGGAGGAGTAAATATAGAGAAAAAGAAAGGTTAAGAGAGTGGTGAAGGAATGTAAAAGGAGAGCAAATGAGTGTGTGTGTGAGATGCTATCAACAAATTTTGTAGCGAATAAGAAAAAGTTGTGGAGTGAGATTAAAAGTTGAAGTCTAGGGACGAATGGGTTTGACAGTTAAAAATAGGAGAGAAGAGTTATTAGAGAGAAATGGAAGGAATATTTTGAGGAAGTGTTAATTGTTAATGAAGATAGGAAAGCTGTAATTTCGTGCATTGGGCAGGGAGGTATAACATCTTAGAGGAGTGAGGAAGAGCCAGTTGTGAGTGTGAGGGAAGTTCATAAGGCAGAGGGAAGAATGAAAGGGGGTACAGCAGGTGGGATTGATGGAAGACGGAAAGATACCTAGTAATTGACAGAGAGCATGCATAGAACCTTCGTATAAAGGCAAAAAGAACAAAAGAGAGTAAAAATTATAGTATACCTGGTAACATGTATGGTAGACTTATTATTGAAAGAAGAGTAAAATGGAGAGCAAGATTGCAGATGACCAAGGCCTTAGGAAGGGTCGGGAATGTGTAAACCAAATGTTTACAGTATTAGATTAATGAAATCAGTGAAGAGTTTTTACTAGGATAGTGAGCCTCAGGTTAGAGTATGAAGGAGAGAGAGATTATTTTCCAGTAAAAGTAGGCTTTAGGCAAGGATGAGTAATGCCACCATGATTGTTCAATATGTTTATAGATGGGGTTGTAAGAGAAGTGAATGCTCGGGTGTTGGCAAGATGCGTGGTGTTAAAAGATAAAGAATCTAATACAAAGTGGTCTTTGCTGATGAGACTGTGCTTTTGGGAGATTCTGAAGAGAAGTTGCAGAGGTTGATTGATGAGTTTGGTAGGGTATGTAAAAGAAGAAAATTAATTTTGAACATAGAAAAGTGTAAGATAATGAGGATAAAAAAAATTGGTGAGTGAAGACTGGATGTCAGAATGGAGGGAGAGAGTATGGAGGAAGTGAATGTATTCAGATATTTAGGAGTGGACTTGTCAGCAGATGGGTCTATAAAAGACGTAGTGAATCATAGAATTAACGAGGGGAAAAAGGTGAGTGGTGCACTGAGGAGCTTGTGGAGACAGAGAACTTTATCCATGAAAGTAAAGAGGAGAATGTATGAGAGTATAGTTATACCAACACTCTTAAGTGGGTGTGAAACATGGGTGGGGAATGTTGCAACAAGAAGGCTGGAGGCAGTGGAGATGTCGTGTCTGAGGGCGATGTGTGGTGTGAATATAATGCAGAGAATCTATAGTTTGAAAATTAGGACTAGGTGCAGGTTACTAAAAATATTATCCAAAGGGCTGAAAAGGGGTTATTAAGGTGGTTCGGACATTTAGAGAGGTTGTAAAAAATTTGAATGACTTGGAGAGCATATAAAACTGTATTGGAAGGAAGGCTGGGTAGGGATTCAGGGAAACCAGCAAGCCAGACTTGAGTTCTCGAGGTGGAAAGTATATTTCCTATGCTCTGAAGGATGGTTGTTGATATATTGCAGTTTTTTAACTGTAGTGTAGGGGCACCTTTGGCAAGAGTGATGGAATGAATGATAATGAAAGTGTTTCTTCTTTTCAGAGTTACGTGCGTGCGTGTGTGCGCACGCACACCTATTTGTCCTCAACTGTATAGGCTTGTAGGGGTTGAGTCTCAGCTCTTGGCCCAGCTTTTCTGCTGCCGGCTTCTGTATTCACTCTTGACCTGCGTGAACTTCATCATACCTTTTTTTAAAACTATGTATGGCTCCTGTCTCTTCGCTTCTCTGTCTAAGTACTGACGCAAGTGCATTCACTTCAGATATCCTAAGTCCATGCGTGCACTCTGACTTGCCAAAGAAGTATTTCCTAATATTCTTTCGACTCGTCAATGTTTCCATCTTCCTGTTGTATCCTCATGCACCTCTCTGCACAGGGACTAGTCTTACTGCAAACCTTTGCACTCTTTCCAACTTTTTTACATTCATAACCAGATGCGTGTTCGTGACTATCTAATTGGTGAGGCTCCTGGAACCAACCACTCTCGCGGTTGTTAGGACAGTTATTCGGTTGATCTGTGGCTCAGGTGATATGCTCAGAACTATGTTTATCCTGAACTACTTCGCTTCCATAGAGGTTTACAGCAATTGTCCTCATAACCAGTTGTCTTCAGCCTACCACTTTCATATTATTGTATTTGCTTGGGTAAAAATTTAATAGCTACTTGTCAGACCCATTTAGCAGATTGTCCAAATCCGTTTCTAAGACTTTTCTGGTCTGCTTCAGTTTGTATTACACATTAATTTCGCGTCATCTGTATACACGGACACCTTTTGCTCAGTTCGTATATCACGTCGTATACATACACAAGAAACAATACAGGTCCCAGTACTGACCCTTGTGGAACTCCTTTCACAAGGAGTTCTTTACTTATTGCTAAGTATTCTTTAAGTATTACTTTCCTTGTTACTCTTCCTGCTCCTCTAACTTTTGTCTCAGTCTCTTGAAGTACTCTGAGGTATACCTTCAACATATCCAAAATTTACAGTCTACAGTTTACTCGTCGCTCTCTTTCCCCTCCCCCCTTCCTCTCTCTCTCTCTGTTGCCTAATTTTCGTTACCTTATAAGTGTGTGTGTGTGAGAATGTGCGCGAGCGCAAGCGTTTGTGTTTGTACGATGTTTTCTCTCAAATATAACATTTTGCACCTATTCAGAAAGTACAAAAAACAAATGACAAATCAAATTGCCTTACTAACTCGCGAGACATAATTTTTTATACAGGTTGTGGGCATCTGGCTGCCTCTTGCTCGTGATAACACTGAGCAAAGGAAGATGTGTGGACCATTGGGGCTCAAATGTACCGTCTAAACTAAATTATAGCTACAACACTCACCTTAACACAATAAACTTAAAAGCTTTTTTCACTGTCAACAAACTTTCCATTGGAAAATTTTTCACTGGTCTTGAAGTGTACTTCACTGTAGCTTTATCTGAGAAACAGATGAGAAACGTTGTTGTTCAGATTTGGCTTCTAATTGTTCAGCTGCTGCTACAATACTTACGAAGAAAATGGAGAAATATACTTGAACTGATGTCAGGAGATGACGTGGAAGGCAGCAAGTCATTATTAAGAGAAGGTATTATGACAGCTCAGTGGCCCTTCCCCAGCCAGTGTTCCAGAGTGCTTATGAATCTGCCTGACTCACCACGGCACCTGCCTGACTCACCACGGCACCTGCCTGACTCGCCATGGCACCTGCCTAACTCACCACGGCACCTGCCTGACTCGCCATGGCACCTGCCTGACTCACCACGGCACCTGCCTGACTCACCACGGCACCTGCCTGACTCACCACGGCACCTGCCTGACTCACCACGGCACCTGCCTGACTCACCAGGGCACCTGCCTGACTCACCACGGCACCTGCCTGACTCACCACGGCACCTGCCTGACTCACCACGGCACCTGCCTGACTCACCACGGCACCTGCCTGACTCACACGGCACCTGCCTGACTCACCACGGCACCTGCCTGACTCACCACGGCACCTGCCTGACTCACCACGGCACCTGCCTGACTCACCATGGCACCTGCCTGACTCACCACGGCACCTGCTTGACTCACCACGGCACCTGCCTGACTCACCACGGCACCTGCCTGACTCACCAGGGCACCTGCCTGACTCACCAGGGCACCTGCCTGACTCACCACGGCACCTGCCTGACTCACCACGGCACCTGCATGACTCACCAGGGCACCTGCATGACTCACCAGGGCACCTGCCTGACTCACCAGGGCACCTGCCTGACTCACCACGGCACCTGCCTGACTCACCACGGCACCTGCCTGACTCACCACGGCACCTGCCTGACTCACCACGGCACCTGCCTGACTCACCACGGCACCACATCATGACTTGCATGACATTACTTATTGTTGTCACACAACATTGTTGCCATTTACCAGTTTTACTACTTTATGCATTCACTGAAAGACGCAGCTGTGGGTCCATCACGTGGATGTTTCCAGGTTAAACATCTCTCATGATGTTTATTAGTTTAATGACGTGGGATGTAGGAAGCTGGAGCCTTGTCAAGGCCCGTGTTATGTGTGGTGCGGATGTTAGCTAGGTGAATGTGTTGAAGGGGGAAATAAGGTGAGGGTGTGTTCCTGGGTGAATGTGTTGAAGGGGGAAAATAAGGTGAGGGTCTGAGACCAGGTCTCGTGGTGGATCAGAGTCTGATCATTCAGGCTGTTACTGCTGGCCGCACGTAATCCGACGTAAGAATCACAGCCAGGCTGATCAGGTGCCTGTCCAACTCCTTGAAGACAGCCAGGGGTCTATTGGTAATATCCCTTATGTATGCGGGGAGGCAGTTGAACAGTCTTGGGCTCCTGACACTTATTGTGTTGTCTCTTAGTGTACCGGCATAAGCCACTGACCGAATCTTGTCAGGTCAGGTCACACCCACATATATTTATCTGACCTGTTTTTAAACTACACAACGTTTTAGTTTTGTAACTGTACTCGGAGTTTGTTACACTCATCCACAACTCTATTCTCAAACCAGTGCTTTCCTATATCTTTCCTAAATCTGAATTTACATTCCCTTTATTTATTCCTACTTTCCATTTATACACCTCAATCGTATCCCCCCTAATTCTTCTACTTTCTAGAGAGTGCAGATTCAGGGCCCTCAGTCTATCTCTTAGGGGAAAATTTGTGATACACAACCTGTGGACTCTTATTTATGAAGCCAAGGATTCTGTTCGCTTTATTGCAAACACTTAAGCACTGTTGTCTTGGTTTTAGATTACTGCTAACCAGAAGTCCCAAATCCTCTTTTCAATCAGTAATATTGAGATCTACATTATTGAGTTTATATGTGGCACGTTATTTTCCTGTCCAATGTTTAAAACTTTTCATTTGTCTATATTAAAGATCTGCCACTTCGACCACTGCATCAGTCTATTCAATTCTTCCTGGAGTGCTCTGATGTCTTCGTCAGAATGAATTCGACGGCCTATTTTGTTGTCATCTGTAAACTTGTTTATGTCGCTATTTTTTCCCCTCATCTATGTCGTTTAGATTGTGAACAACAAGGGGCCCAACACTGACCCTGTGGAACACCGCTCGTGACGCTTCCCACTCTGATTTTTCTTTATTTATGCAAACTCTCTGCTGCGTATTTGTTAACCATGCGTCTATCCTGGATAAAAAGTTCTCCTATTCCGTGTGCCTTAATTTTCCTTGATAGTTCTGATGTAGAACTATCAAAAGCCTTTTGAAGTTCATATATACAATATTATATTCATTACCATGTTCACCTCCTCAAATACCTTATTGAAAAAGTTAGTAAATTCGTAAGACAGGAACGTCCTTTGTAAAACCGTGCTGAGATTCATTAATCATTTTATCCCCTATCAATATGGCTACGAATTGCCTCGACAATTATTTATTGATCCAATAAGATTTCCTACAATGGAGGTTAGGCTTATTGGTCTATAGTTCGAAGCTAAGGACCTGTCACCTGCATTGAAAATAGGTATTACATTTGCCATTTTCCACTTATCTGGCACCATGCCAGTTTGTAGTGACATGTTGAAAAGATTAGCCAACCTTTTGTATTCCTTTAGACCCACATACAGTTCATCAGGGCCTGGGATTTGTTAGTTTTAATTTATCTGTTTGCCTAAGGACCATGTCAGTTGTGACCCTAATCGTGCATAGTTTATTATCGTCCTGTTCTACATAATTCATTATTTCTGGAATATCGCTAGTATCTTCCTGTGTAAAAACTGAGAGGGAAGTTAAAAATTCTTCACATTGCCTTATCACTGTCGGTGAGCTCACCCGAGTAACTTTAGAGTGGGCCTATCTTGTCCCTAATCTTAATTTTGTATCCCTGAAAGAATCCTTTTTGGATTAGTCTTGATTTCTTTGACTTTTTTTCATAATCTCTCTCTGGTTTCTTATTCTCTTTTTATTTCTCTTTAACTGAATATATTGATTTCTTAACCCTTTCAGGGTTTTTGACGTACTAGTACGGCTTACGCCAGGGCGTTTGACGTATAGTACGCATAAATTCTAACGGCTTCAAATCGAGCGGAAATCGCTGGTAGGCCTACATGTGAGAGAATGGGTCTGCGTGGTCAGTGTGCGCAGTAGGAAAAAATCGGGGAGCCAGTGGTGCATTGTGGGAACACCATTTCAGTCCGCCTTGTCCACCATGAATCCAGCAAGAAACACCTTACTCCTGAATTGGGACATTATTATTCCCCAGTGACAGTTCTAACAGTGATGGGGGTGTCAGTGATGGTGACTTTCAAGGTTTTGACACGGTTGTGCCTGAAAATAATGACGATAATACCGGTAATAGTGAAGAAAACCCAGACGACCCACAACCTTCCACCTCTGGTGCTGTGCCGTCTTGTTCACGTTCAGTTGTACCAGAACGAAAGAGGAAATTTTATTTACTCATACCCAGGACTCAGATGTGAGCAATGGTGATGATAGTGATAGTGATTTTGAACTCCAAGCTCTTCAAAACAGTTCCAGTAGCGAGAGTGAAGTGGAATATTCACCAGTGAAGCGTCAGTATATACGACGGTATATGCGCTCTGGTAGTGTGCCATATGCTCTTCCAAGGGTTAGGAGTACATCTAGGAGTACATCCCGTGGGGTACAACAGGCACAGATAGTGAAAACGAAGATGATAGTGCTGCAATTGGTATGAGAAATGTGCATGCATCTGGTGGTGGTAGTGGTGGTGCCAGGCGGAGGCACCAGCAGTGGACCATGCTGCCACCCACGCCGCTGACTCAGCTCAGCTACAACAAAGGCCACCCTCACCCACCCACCCACCACACCAACCTGCACAACCACAACCTCCACAACCTCAACAACCTCCAAACCTCCACAACCACCTGTCAATATCCAGTACCCACCAGCAGACCGCCAATGGGATTGGCAGGGAGCTCAGAATTTTATTCCCAATCCCCATCAGTTTGATGAAAGCCAAAGTGGAATACGCCCATCTTGTCCACTTGGGAACAATGTTACTGAACTGGAATGCTTTGAATTATTCTTTGATGAACCCCTGATGGATATTATTGTCAGGAAAGCAACAGATACTTCGATTACACCATGGCAAACACAATACTTTCACCAGGATCACGTCTACACCAGTGGAAAGAAACAACTGTGGCTGAGATGTATCTTTTCTTTGCCACATAATGCTTATGCCGCATGTTTATAAGCACAGTGTCAAATCATACTGGTCGACAGACCGCCCGATTTCAACCCCAGGTTTCAGTGATATTATACCAGTGAATCGATTTGTGCTTCTGTTACGCATGTTACATTTATCAGACAAAACCAGGCCTGACAGAAACGACAGGTTATATAAGATTAGGAATGTGTTTGTGTACCTGAAACAGAAATTCAATATGTATTTTTATCCCTTCAGGAAGCTTGTTATTGATGAGTCTTTGATTTTATTCAAAGGCAGACTGTCGTTCAACAGTATATACCAAGCAAGAGGAAACGCTTTGGTATAAAGTTGTTTTACTTTGTGATTGTTAATGGTCTTGTATTGGATATTATTGTGTACACTGAGGTAATACATTGCAAGATCCAGGAAGTTATTGGGTTCCCGGTGATGTGGTTAGAACAATGATGGAACCAATCTTGGAAGGGGCATATATTATATACTGATAACTTTAACAAGCCCTTTCTCAGTGATTTTTGCGAGTGAACATGACAGATTGTGTGGTACGTGCGTCAACGAATATCCCGGGTTTTGGGTGCAGGCACTCGTAAAAGGTGAGGTGCAGGCATTTTCTGCCAATGACATCATGGCATTTCGGTGGCAAGACAAACGAGATGTCACACTGTTGTCATCAGTTCACCCTAATGAAATGGAAGACACTGGCAGGGTGAATAGAGAGCCCGATGAACCCATTCTAAAACCTGCAGCTGTGATGGATACACCTCAATATGCGTTCAGTGGACAAATGTGACATGCAGATTGGGTTTGTTGATTGGTTCTGAAGAGTTATAAGTGGTACATAAAACTCTTTTTCCATATTCTGGACATTTAATCCCTCAATGCTTATAATATGTATAAGCTGAAGACCAAAACAAACCACCATATGGTGAATTTTGTTTGTCTGGGCCCAGACAAATAATTTTCAAGTACCAAGTAATAGCACCTGCAAGAACAGCGCCCCCCAAATTATGAACAAATCCCCTTTCTCGCTTGAGGCCTGGTGATCACTACCTAATGAAACTCCCCGCCACTGCTTGCAAGACAAAGGCCCCAAGAAGGGTGCCATGTCTGTGCACATACAAAAAAACGTCCTCAAAAAACCAGAGACACTCTTTTATGTGTGAGGAGTGTAAAGTACCATTGTGCATGACAATTTTCAAAGAGTTCCCAAGCCCACAACTTCTAGGAACATGTCCAGTGACTGTATATATGTATATATGATAGAAAAATAGTAATAAACAATTTTGACATTGTTACTTTTTGTAAACATGTTTTGTAAACAATGTAATGAAAACAAAGTTTGTGTAGTTATTGTGAGGTAAATAACGAGTGAATATTTGAAAAACAGCACTTGTATTGGTCTGCAGACCATAAATTTTTTTTGGGAAAAGAAAAAAGAAAAAAGAAAAAACAATCAAAAAAATAAAAAGAAAATTACCGGCCGACCGGCAGTCACCATGTTGCCTACATACCTCATTTTCTCTCAACTTCAATCATCTATATCTCGGTAAGTATTGATCGCAGAAATGTTTTTTTAGCCTATTAGATTTAGAAAAAAAACTTTATTATTTCATAAGAAAAATAATTTTTTTTTGAAATTTCTCGAAACCCCCGGAGAGAGTTAAGAATTGGGGGCCCGACCCTGAAAGGGTTAACTGCCCCCTCCTCTTGATTCGCCTATAAATTTGCCTCTCATTTTAAACCCGTGAGATGTTTTAATCTATTATTTATCCATTTAAGATCATTTTTGTTTGATCTGATTTATCTTTTGGTACATAAGTTGTCTGGGCAGCTAGAACTATGCTCTGAAAACGTCATATTGGCAACCATCACCACCTACCTGACCCATAGTCAGGTCATTCCAGCAGCCCACCCAGGTAAATTTTTCAGTCCTATCAAATCAGAAGTGGAAGTCGGGACAGAGACTTGATTGCCATTATTTGATTAATTATAAATTAAAACAGAGTGATTAGTGACCACTTTCCCAAGCTCATCTTAACCCGATTATTAATTAGTGATTCCCAGCTGGCAAGAACCAAGTCAGCAAGTTATTCCTCTAGTTGGTTCTGACGCAAACTTTATATATTAAAATCCTAATTGTTAAGAAAGTCGTTTGACTCTAAATTTCCTGTTAATCTGCTCCAGTAAATTTGTCTAAAGTTAAAATCTCCCATTACCACAAATTTTCGTATGTAGATGCCTTACAATTTCATCCCATAAAGTTTACTGTACTCAAGGTTTGGGGCCTGTAAATCACTTCCAAGATTATTTTTCACTGCCCTGAGAAGCTTAAGTTTGATTTTGTATTTGTTTGACCAGTGCCTCCTTTCGTATTTCAAATATACTGGCCCCTCAGCAACTGTGATTTCGCCTTCGCCTGTATAGAGAGCGTCTCTTTTTTTTACATCTTCTCTTTCTTAATGGAATGTGCTTTGAGCAGACCTAATGCCAGAGTGTTAATTACTTTTTTTCAGAGGTTCGGGGCCTTGTTGTTTATATCTTCCCAACTTGTTTCATTTAGGTTATGGTTGACTTGTTCCCCTTGTATGTTTTTGTTATTGAAGTTGAATTTGGTGAAGGATCTCTCATGACTATAATTGATCACATTTTCTGGTCAGGAGCCCTGTGCATCATATCGCCCCTATTATATTGTGATCTGAGGTATTTCTTTCGTGGTTATATTCGTATCAGATCGTCGTTGTTAGTGAAGATGAGGGCCCCTGTATTTTCTAATCTTGCAGTCTTTAATATTTGCTGGTTTGGGAATTTGGTGGGGATTTAATAGCTCTTGTGTGAATTTTCATCTGAGCTGCCTCCTGGGGTATCTCTGCTAAAAATTATTTACTACATTCCTCCATTTAGGTGTCTCGTTGAAATCTCCCAGCAGCAAGATGTTTGGGGAGGAGTTGGGGGTTTTCCCCACAGTGGTCAATTTTAAAAAATGTTCCTGGAACTGCTGGGAAGTTGGTCTGGAGGATTGTATCCACCACAATGACAAGGTTTTGGTTTTATCTTAACTGCCAAACTTCAACTACTTCATTTGAGGTGTTTATTAGTTCCGAGAAATGATGTAAGACCCCCTCCCCATCCTTGTTCCTGTTTAGTCTGTCCCCCAATAGGTTATAACGGGGTCCATATTTCATTGTGGGTCTTTGTGAAAGCCGTAAATATTGCTTTGCTCCGGGGGGTCCCCCTTTAAGTAAAGAATTTTGTTTGTTGAGGCTTCAGACCCTGCATTTTTCAGATACATGTTTTTTTAAGAATTTAGTGGGCTTTGTTTGTTCATTATTATCTGTTCTGGGTAGGGCCAAATGTGCCTCTGCTCCAAAATGTTTTTTTATGGTGTAGGATTTCTTCAGTCTTTTCAGTTTTGAC
>WNWK01038382.1:0-17971 GCA_009830355.1 Cherax destructor | reverse complement strand
CCCCGGGGAAAAAGTCCCGGGGAAAAAAGGGGGAAGGAAAAAGGGGGGGTTTGGGAGGAGGGGGAAAGGGGGGAAAAAAGGGAGGATGGGGAAAGGGGAAAAAGGGGGGGGGGATTGGGGGTATTTTTCCCGGGTCTGAGGAAAAAACCAAAAGGCCCAAACCTCGACCGAAAAATTCTTTCCCTGTAAGGGCCCCAAAGGGGGTTAAGTTGAGGGGGACAGTGGAGCCCGGGGAGAAATGCGAATTAGGCGGGTTCCCAATTTCCATGGGCAAGCAAGAGGGCCCTGTTCGGGGGAAATCACAAAGCCCTGAAAAAAAACAAGGGAACCGGGCAGGGAAAAAAAACCCACCATGTTTTCCCTAAAAATGCACTTTCCCCCCCGGGGCCGGGAAGGGGTGGAAATACCACCCCAAAGAACCTGAAGAACGGGAGCCGGGTCAGGAAAAACCCCCAAATTTAATTTCCGACTTTCTTCCAGACTGCACTAATCGAGGAAGCCGAAGTGACAGTAGAAACGTAATCTCGCCAGCAAGTGCGTTTAGCATCACGTATGACACGGCGAGCAATAGCTCTCTTCTGCTTGAAATCAAGGAGTCTCTCTGTGGTTCTGTTATACCGATACCCCGCCCCATGCAGCACGTTTCAAACCACTGCCCGAGCACAAGCAGGAGACCACCAAGGCACGCACTTCTGAGGATGCTTGCCCGAGGTTTGGGGAATAGAATGTGAAGCCGCTGTGAAGATGGAGGACGAAAAGAGATGTAACACCTCATCAATGGAGGACGAGGTAGGAACCTCATGAAAGGCAGTAAGATGTGCGTAAAGGTCCCATTTCGCCCGGTCAAATTGCCAGCGTGGGCAATGAGGAGGTGGAGAAAACAGAGGGGACTTAAGGATGATCGGAAATGATCGCTGTCATGTAAGTCCGGGAGGACAGACCAGGTGAAGTCAAGGACAGTAGATGAAGAGCAGATGGAAAGATCGATGCAGGAGAAAGAATGAGTTTCGGGGATCAAAATGGGTAGGAGTACCCGTATTTAAAACATGGAGGAAGAGAAGCAAGAAATGCCTCCAACTGAATGCCACGGGAGTCACAGTGCGATCCTCCCCAGAGAAAATGGTGTGCGTTAAAATCGCCAAGTAATAGAAGGGTGGCGGTAAGGAAGAAACCAGAAAATCAACATCTGGGATAGACATTGCCCGGAAGGGGAGAGATATAAAGAACAGAGTGTATACCACTTATTCAAGTGGATACGGGCTGCAGGTGTAATGTAAGGAAGAAGGAACATAGAGCTGACGGTATGGAACACCAGTGCGTATAAGAAGAGCACTTTCGTTAAAGGTTCCATCGGAAAAAGGATCCGATGAATATAACAAATCATAGCCTGAAAAGGGCCTGATAACAGTGGATTGTAATTTGGGTTCTTGCAAACAGACCCCAACAGGGGAAAACTGAGAGAGCAACACCTGAAGCTCACCCCGGTTACCCCTGAGGCCTCGGATATTCCACTGTAAATAAGCCATGATTTATGGAGAGAAAGATATAAGTGGAAGTGAGAGGAATCTATGGACTAGGGTTAGAAAAGTCCACGTGTGGAGGTAGCGGAAGACCTGTAATCAGAGAAGGAGGAGGACGTTGTGAAGGAAAGGGGGGATGAGACGAAGAAGAGAGATGAGGAACCTCAGGTGGAGTAGTGTCCATCATCGGTCCAGAAATATATTCTGCAATAGCTTCCAGTCTTTCGGAAGTCAAAGATGCAGAATGTGAGACTACATTAGAAATGGAAGAAGAGTGAGCAACGATCGGGGAGTCTATAGACTGTACTAAAGTAGAGGGCGAGGAGAAAGAAGAGGAAACTGTCGAAGAGGCTTGGGAGGGGACAGGGGATGAAGGTAGTGTATGAGGAGGAGGATGAACCTCCACACACGTTATAGAACTAGGCAGAGGCGAAGAACCTGGCAGTAGGGATTTTTTGCCAGGCTTATGAGAAGGGGGGCGCTGAGGTTTAGGTGAAGGACGAGGACGTGTAGACTCAGAAGTGTGCGAGTGAGTAGAGGAAGGAGTGTGTACAGTATGGGAAGCCGAGGTAGGGACCTCGGAGCCAAGAATATCATAAGGATTCGAGACAGGGGTGATTGAGGATGAGGCGACCACAGAGGAAGCCGTGGAAGTTGGGACCCCAGAAGCGGGGCGACGTTTAGCAATTCGAGAATTGGGAATGCGGGGAAGTCTCCCTTGAAGGCGTAGATGAGAGACGGCCATAGCATATGAGAAGCCTTCCGCCTCTTTGAGACAACGGATTTCCCGCTCATTCAGGTAAACCTGACAATGGCGAGAATACGACGGATGTGCCTCATGACAGTTAAGGCAAGAGGGAGGTAGAGTACAAGAAGAACTGGCATGGTCGTCAGCACTGCAGACTGGGCATTCGGCCATGGACCTGCAATATTTCGCTGGATGACCAAAACGCCAGCAGTTTCTACACTGTTGCGGTGTAGGGGTCACCTTTCGGACTTGCAAACGTTGACCTGCAATGTAAACCGAAGGTGGTAGTTCACGGCAGTCAAATGTTAAACGAGCTATATTGCAAGGATAACGTCTTCGCTTATTGGCGGGAGGACAAAAGTGTCAACTTTAAGGATAGGGAGTTCTTGGAGCTCAAGCTGCTCGAAAATGTCATCACCACATGTCTGGAAATTCCGTTGGACAATGGTGTTTGACAAAATGACAGAACCACAACAAGAATTGAGGGAATGGTGCTTGTCAATAGTAACAGGAGCAGAATCTATGGTTTTAAGAAGAGAAAGATCGCGAGCTTGGCCAGCATTCTGGACCGTGATGATGCGAGTGCCGCTCTTGAGAGCGTGAAATGAGATGTCTTTACCAACATGGCATAGCAGAGCTTTACCAATACTATGGTCTGAAAGATAGGTATTAGGAGAAGTCGGTCGCAGAGTAAAAAACTTCGTCCATTGAGTAGTTTGAAACAGAGAGTTTAAGGAGAGTGCGTGACGAGCTGGTCGTTTCTGCGATGAACGAGAAGGGAGTGTCGAATCGTCATGTGTGGGTCTTGGTCGTTTGGGTGTGGGACCGGGGGTGGTCCGATGGGAGACGGGCGAGCGATTCGAAAATTGCCGCACCGTCGAGGGAGAAGCCGGAATCAAGGTCAGAGAAGAGCGAAGGTCAGACGTATCGAAAGGGCCAGTCGGGTCCCTGGTACCTGAAGCAGGTGACGAACCAGCACCAGCAAGAGGTACAGGGGCATGAGAGGTGTCCAAAGAGTTATCCCTTAACGAGGCAGGGTCAGTACTGGGTGCGGTATCAGGAAGGGGCCCGGGGGTAGTGGGTTCATGGATTGGGTCAGCCATGGTTAGGTTACTTCTTTCTTTTTATTTTTAAGAAAAAAAAATAAAGAAGAAAAGAAAAAAAAAAATAAAGAATAAAAAAAAAAAGGGGGGAACGTGGAGGAATAGCTCCTAGGAGGAATGAAAGGGAGCGTAAATCCCCCTCCGTGCCCAAGAGGACCTCAACACCGCAAGTGGTGCAGATGCAGCATGGAACCCGTGCCATACCCTACCCTTCATGCCAGTAAACCAGCAATCCGGGATAGCAACCTCACATCCACCGAGCCATCTCGGCGGACAAAAGAGAGGGCTGCCGGATATCCGCCACAAAGCATACCGCCTTCGGCCACCACCCCCGGAATCCGAAAGGTGGCCTCCAGAGATACACCCGTCGCCCGAAAGATACCCAAGGCCACCCCCCAGGTGACCGGAGAGGGATCGGGACATCCCCAGGCGATCCAGATTCCACGGCAAACTACACCACCGCCAAGGACCTCAACGGAATGGGATGGACCACGATACCCTTCCCCCTACCTAGGAACTAGAATGCCTGAGGAGAGAAGCTCCCAGGGTAAAACTGGGAAGGAAATAAGGGAGGGATGAGGAGGAGGAGGAGGAAAAGGAAAAGGGAGGATGGGGAAGATGGGAAAAAGGGAGGGGGGATTGGGGGGTAATTAGTTTCGGTCTAAGGAAGAAGACCAAGAGGTCCAATTCCTCAGACCGATAGCCTCTTTACCACGACAAGGAGCCCCCCTTAAAGAGGTGTAACTTTCTCAGCTATCAAAACTTTGGGGTCCAGTCCCTGGACCCATTATGTACCTCTGTAATCTTTTGACTACCGCCCACAGGATGGGTATGGGGTGCATAATAAAGATATCAAACTAACAACTAACAAACACTCTGTCCTAGCAGTCTTTTTTGATCTTGAGAAGGCATATGACACCACTTGGGGGTATAACGTTTTTGCCCAAGCCCACTCCTTAGGCCTCTACGGTAATCTGCCAACTTTCCTTGCTGCTTTCTTATCTGACAAACATTTTCGTGTCTGTGTTCATTTTTGTGTGTCTTATAATTGTGTTAAGTTATATAGGGTGTTTACTGTATTTCAGCTAATGTCTTATTTTTTGCAGATCCTTTGAGTTTTATAAGTGATTATTTTTTACATGCCATTTTTATTGTTTTGATGATGTGGAGTAGGGTCTTGTTAATTATGTTCCTCTCTTATCTTTTTTTTGTAAGGTCTTGCTTGTGTGTTTTGTGACTAAACCAGAGAAATATTCTTATAGGGTTTAGCAGCAACCAAGGATGGGAATTAATAATTCCCATAATATAATGAACCACAATGGAAATAAGTCACTCTGTCTAACATTTTTGGGTTATCCTAGGTTTTCTACACATATGCTGCTATGTATGATAATATATGTAACTGTATTTGTGTATACCTGAATAAACTTACAAACTTACTTAAAGAAATGCCTACGAATTAGTAGAAGTTTATGGGTTGGCCAAACCAGGCACCCCCCTGAAGAGATTCCTAAGAGTTAGTGGGATCAACCAGAGATACTGAGAAAGGGAGATAGTACTAGAAACATGAAAAACCCTAGCCCTGGATGATCAGACCAGGCTTGTAATCTGGGTTTTGGAAGATCTCAGTAGCTGCCCGAAGAAGTTATATATCAAGCCATTAAATCAAGAGAGGTAACCCCAGACAGTATGTTACATGGGAGTTCCTCGGGAACTGTGTGGGGTGGTAGTTCTAGTATCAGTAAGCATGTTCTGCTATAATATTGGGGACAATCCTAAGATTTCAGATATGTATTTGCTGCTGTTAATTTTTTTCTTTGGTACCAACAATTTCAGATTCCCTTGTAAAGTGTTTATTGAAATGTAAGTGATCTTACCTGGGTATGTTTTACTTCCCCCTTTGAGCCATGTATATAAGGTTAATTTTTCAGAGGTTAAATTGAATAATATATTGATGATATCATTTTCTTTGGAGAGTCAAGCCCCTGATAAGGTGCCTACTGGTCGTGTTTTCAAGCCATGCTACCCTAAGAGCCAGTACTTATCAGGACCCCTATCTTATTATAACTATCCTGTATTGTTTCTCACTGGGTTTTCTCCTGCTCTAACCCAAACTCCCTGTTTTACCCCCTTCTCTTATGCCTTTAGCTACTTTTATCTCTTTTACTATTAAGAGAGCAGGTGGTGGCAGCATACCTCGGAGAGAATAAAGCGCTACCTTCTATTCTCTCAAATTCTAGTAATTTCCCCTTGTTATTTGTTCTCTATATTCTCATACTTTTGTCCACTCCGAGTCTCTACCTGAGGGAACAGATAATAGGGTGGGAGCTGCATTTCAACATAAGCAAACTTATGTCACTGTTAATTAACCTTTTAACTGTGCCCGAAGCACTATTGCGTAAGTGATGTCAATGCGCCCGCGCTCTAGTACACACTTTGTATAATACTCAAATTTACCTCACGCCGCCATTCAAATTCCACCGCTGTGTTGTTTGAGTCACTAACTACCTCGTGCCTCCTAGGAAGAGAATCTTGGCCACATGGGTATGTGCAAAGCAATGTGGGTAATATCACCTAGTAAACATATGCTCACGTTGGTTGCCTGACATTCTACCCTTACTGGCAGTGATATCTGGGTAATTCTGTTCAATAATTTTCTGGCATGATGTGCTTATTGCCCCGAGGGTGAGTGGGATGCTGGTGGAACTAAGAAAAAAAGTAGAAAAGCATTAAAGTGTAAGAGGGGCAAACACTCAACTTATTTCTTTCGTGTTATGTTCTCTCTGTTATCTACTACTTCATTACTTACATTCATTAGTGATATAGAAAGGTCAGGTAGGAACCAAAAAGTCAGGTGGAGGGGTGATGTCTCTGCTGCTCTTTGTTTTTTTGTCTCCAGTTTTGGTAATATAAGTAATTAAGTAAGTTTATTCAGGTATACACAAATACAGTTACATAGATTATCATACATAGCAGAATATATGTAGAAAACCCAGGATAACCCAAAAAGTCAGAGAGAGTGACTTATTTCCATTGGGGTCCATTTAATACCTTAATGTTATACACTGTAGTAGATACTAGTTATAAAGGATATATACTAGGAATAAGGTAAAAAGAGTTATTTACATGTACATGTATGTTAGCTAAAAAAAATAAAAGTCATTCTCCTCCCTTTCTGTCGCTACATTCATTAGGTACTCTTTTTGAACTGGCTGATGCTATGACTGGCTTTAACATGTGCAGGAAGTCTGTTCAATTATTTTATTGCTGTACAATAAAAGGTGTTTGAAGCCTGGCCACTGACTGTGGGTACTACAAAGTTGTGCTCTCTCCCCCTAGTACTATGACTGCTTTGGTTCCCAGCCTTGACAAAATTGGCAGCAAGATATTCTGGACACTGTTTGTGAGCAATTTTATAAAGTTGATTTAACTTAACTCACGAAATCGTAATGACACGATATTCAGCATATCCAATTGTTGTAATTCATCCTAGCCTACATGTTCTCTTGGACCCAGGTCCAGGATGAATCTTATCATTTTGTTCTGTGTGATTTGCAGTTTATCTTTCAGTTTTTTGTCAAGGCAGAGTACCATGAAGAGCAAGCGTAGTCAATATGACATTGTATAAGGGCAAGACATAGGGTCCTGCGAGCCTCAGTAGGTAGACACTGTGCTTGTCTGTAGAGGAACTTCAGTCTGGCATTCGCTTTCTTTAATTCACTGTTCCCTATCAATTCTCCTGGCATGCATGGGTCAAAGGGGATTCTCAGATATTTTACTGAGAAAACTGAAGTGATGGATTCCCCATTACACCGGATATTAAAATTATTTACCCTGCTCAGTTTATATTTCGTGCCAAAGAGTATGGCTTCTGTTTTCCCGATGTGTAACGATAGTTTGTTGTCTACTAACCATTTGCTGCAGGACTCCAGTTCCAGTGTTAATACATTAGCTATATCTTGTGGGTCTTTACCTGACACTAACAGAGCACTGTCATCCGCATACAGTAGGAGTTTGCAATTGACACTGATGGGCATATCATTTACATAACACAGGAATAATAAGGGACCCAGAATACTACCTTGGGGAACTCCACATGCTATCGGCAGTGGTTCTGATTCTGTTTTGTTGATTTTGACAATTTGTTTCCTATTGCTAAGATAGGACTTAAACCAGTCTATGGAACCTATTCCGATAGCTTGAAGTTTCTTACATAATGCATTGTGGTTGACAGTATCGAAGGCCTTTTGCAAGTCTAAAGTTACCATTCCTATGAGGTTCCCTATAGACATTTCAGTTCTCATGTAATCCATCAGATTAATTAGGGAGGTGTCGGTTGAGTAAGAGCTCCTAAACCTGATTGGTAACTATGAAGAATGTTATTGTCATTAACTTAAGATACTTCACTACATGACAGTACACCGCCCTCTCTAGAATTTTGGATATTACACTGAGTATACTAACTGGCCTATAGTTGCTGACATCAGACCTACTATTTTTCTTGAAGATAGGAGTAACTCTGGCCTCCTTGAACCCCTCTGGCACTGTATTAGTGGTGATGGACAGATTTGTTATGTGAGCAATGGGGATTGCCAGTTCAGAGGCACCGTCTTTTAGGAACTTAGACGGGATGTTATCAGGGCCGGTGCTCTTAGTTGGGTTTAACCTGCTTAGTTCTTTTGTGAGTCAAAGCAAACCTTTGTTGACTAAATTAAAGGAAAAAACAATATATATATATATTGGAAGATCTCTATTAGAGATGCCGCCTGTGTGAGTGAGATCCGTGTGTTGGTGTATGGAAATTGTGTCACGTATGGCAGGTGTTTGGATGTATGTTGGGTGCGTGTGTGGGGGTGGAGAAAATATTATTTTCCTTTGTGTTAACTTTTTCAGCTACCACCGGGGTAATTTTGTGTTTTGTCTGTGTCAAACACAGGGAATGTCATATGGTTCAAGCATGACATGGTGGTGGTAAACCTTGAAATGTATGGGTATGGGGAGGTTTTATTTGATATGCACAAGGTTCAAGGAGCACTGTTGTGGTATACAGCAGTAGGTTAGGTAAGGCTCCAGACTTTTGAAGAGTTAGGTTTTTGATCTTAAGTGATCGTTGAATGTAATATAGTGGTGTCTTACATTGTAATGACAGTTACGTTTGATTAATATTAGTAATGTGTGTGTAGGGTGTTGGGATTTTGTTCGAGGTGTTGTTAGGTCAAAGAAAAAATTTGTTTTGTATATAATATGGATGAGGTTTTACAGCTGTATTGAGATATGTTTAAAAAAAAAAAAAGGGGGGGGGGAGTTAGGATAGTACACAATTACAAGTTTAATAAGATGTTGTTTGTGACTTGAATTATGACTTACGTCTGACTCGAAAGGGTATTTCATTAAAAAAAAAAAAAAAAAAAGGGAATGGAAGTGGGTTTACAAGTGTACATGGTAGAGATGTAATGGTTTCATGTTATTTGGTGTATTACAGTGATACCAGGTCTTCGGACTGTTTGGGTAAGACTTTTGCAGAGACAGTATTGTTCATGTGTGTTTATGGAATGTAATATGATTTTTAATTTTTATTAAGGCAGTTGTGGTGTTTAATTTTTGTAACATGTGTGAGCAGGGAGATGGGTATTGAGGTGTGGTTAGGTAAAGGCAGTTTTTGTTTTGTGTATAGTTTTGCTGCAGTTTGTAGTTGTATTCTGGTATTTTCCAGTAAAGATAAGACAACCTAGTAAATAGGTTAATATGAAGGAGATTGATTATATTTGTGTTTCGTTTTCTGGTAGGGTGAGGAGCTTATGTATATGTTTCAATATGCGATTTTGTCATGACATGTATTGTATGTACTGTTTTAAATAAAATATAAAAAAAAAAGTTCTTTTTGCACGAAGTCATGAGATATACTTACTAGTTGACAACTGTTTGGAGTTACCCCTTTAATGATATAGTATGTTTTAAACTTACCAGAGTCTGTGCTAAAGGTATTTGATGCAGTTGGTAGCTTACTTACTTGTGTTGATGCGACAGTTGTGTAGCATGAATTAAAACAATTTTCCACTTTAGTTGTTTTGTGGCATACCTCGTTATCAACATTTAGTACTATGCTAGATCTATCTACGGGTTTATGGCTATACCCCAACTGTTTTAGTTTTTGCCAGAGCTTTCTAGGGTTATTCTTGCACTCTTCGATTTTTGAGCAATAGTGCGTAGCCTTTGCGCCTTTTATAAGCCTCTGCACTCTGTTCCTCACCCTTTGGAATTCATTTAGTGCTGCAATATCCTGTCTGTTTGCCTTAAATCTTTTTATCAACTGGTCTCTGAAATTCATAATACATATCTAATATCTTAGTAGTCATCCAGGGTTCAGTTCTTCGTTTAATCCTAACCTCTTTAACTGGTGCAATATTATCAAGGATAGCAGTGAACATTGTTTTGAATTTTTCCCAGGCACCATTTACGTCCGTGCAACTTGTTATTACTGACCAGTCACAATTGTGTAGCATATTTACCAGTGTTTCTTTACTGTAGTTTCCAGTTGACCTAATTTTTATTGTCCTGAGTAGGCCTATCCGTTCCCTAGTGATTTTCCTGGTAATGTAAATGATGAAATGATCACTAAGACCTGTGGTAATGACGCCTGACTGACTAATGCTCTCAGGGCGGTTACAAAGTATGTGGTCAATTTTTTTTTTTTTTTTTTTTTTTTATATTTTATTTAAAATAACAGCACATATACAAAACATTGACATGTATAAGCGAAAATATTACCATAATGTATAACAAAAGATATACATAAGTACTCATGAACAGAACTGATACCCAAAATTAATAGACAAATCTACACTTAAACTTGGACAAAACTCTGCAACACCCTAACTCATGCAAAGTTATTGACGAGAAACATTACCATAGCTCGCGCAACAAACTAAACTAAACACAGTTACATACAATATGATTCACCACTACCCTGTAACTGTACCCCCCCCCTAACAGAAATCTTTTTTTTTTTATTATTATTATTATATATTAAAGAAACATGTCATACAATTACTGGACATGTCATCCAAAACCAGTCGTTTGTTACTCAACGACTTATGCAAAGGTATACGAACTAATACACATAATATGACACAAATATTACATAGATGTCTATGAAATAAACAGGAACAACTTCAACATTGAACATGGAATATATATATTTTTTTTTTTTTTTTAACAAATACAGTTTTACAAGTAAAATGACGTATACATGGTAAGCAATAGTACACAAGACATAGACAAATTCCATTCCCATCACTCCTCGTGATGAAACCTCTACTAAACAAATTTTTTTTTTTTTTTATATATATAACTGTGTACAATGAAAGCCTATCCTGTAACATAATACAAAACTTAAAATAAATACCGGGCACTTGCCAACCCGCTACACAAAACCTACATTAACTCCAAATGGTCACCACCGCCAAAACCCTAACACACATTTATAACTTATCTATAAAGGTTTTTTCCAAAACATAATAACAGACTTTAACAAACTTTATAAAGCCACAAAACGTTTAACTATAAATCATTATCATGATAAACACTACAAACTGCTTGTGATTCTGGTATAAACACAAGCTAATAATCTAATAATAATTTACCCTAAAGTCTCAAAGAACATTACACACCAACGTTGTAATGTCACCTTTTTTTTTCCAAGGGTCGAAGCCCCTCTCAATAATTCACCACCTCCTGAGCAGAACACCAAAACTTACATAAGAACCAACCCCACTTTTATCATAATTTCCTTATGTTTTTTATTTTTTCCTCTTGAAACAGACAGACTTAAACACTCCAATGAGAGAACAGCACGTCACAACCGAAACCAAAACCAACCCCACCTGATACACGAAACCCCTTACCCTACCCCTCCCAACCAACCTCACTCACACCTCAAACAACCTGCACCTAAACCCCCACCCCCCACCTCCCCACACGTGCAAACTGCAACACCCCCCACCCTTAATACAACCCCCCCCACAACCACACCAAAACCCCTTAAACTCGAAACCAGCCCTAAACACCTCCCTCACCACTCCTAACAACTGTTGCAATGTGAAAACCCTATATGCTTCCGGAAATTTAGAAACCCAAGCTCTGCCATAAACCTCCCTATTCCTACATTTTGTTCTATAAATCCCCGCAGCCAAAGCATGAATTAAAACCTCACTATCTGAACCCCTCATACCCCATGACAAAAACACGAACTCTAACATTATATAAACCAAAGCCCTATGACTTCCTCCCACACACCCCAAAGTCAAACAAAGCGCCTTTAACACTGAAAACCTCCCCCAATCAATCCCAACACCCCCAATCCAAATCTCACCGCTCCTTCCTCAAAAAAATATACCACGTGAAACGCCGTTTCCCATTCACCACACCTATCACAAGACCCATCCCCTGTGACTCCCATCTCGAACAACTGAGCTTTCGCCGCCAGTATCCCATTTAAGAATCTGTAACCTGTTTCTCTCACCCTAGGCCTCACCTTCACCTTTTTTAACCAACTCCAAATACTCTTCCAATTATACAACGGATACCCTCCACTCCCTGTACTATCTTCTCCCTCACAATGCCCTATCCAATCTGCTTACTCTAACACTCCCGGATCCCTCAAAACCAGAAGTACCGTAACACCGCCTCACACTCCCTTATCTCCCTACCCCCACCACTTCCTAACCTCACCCATTACTGAACCCACCCTTCTTCCCCTCAGCTCCCCCTTCATCATAAATTCCTGCTTTACAAACACGCTTTTCAACCTACTCCTCAACGGAATCAAACCCATCCCTCCATTTTTAACACTTGTCTCCACCACCTCCCTGCTCAACCAATGTCTACCATTCCCCCAAAAAAACCCCTAAGCACTCCCTTTTGTAGCCTTCTCACATCAGCATCTAATAATGGATAAACTGCCGCTCTAAACCACAATTTACTAAAAATTAAAACATTAATGACCACCACCCTTTGCAACAGCGTTATGTCCCCAACTCCCCAGCCCCTCATTCGCTTCAAAGCTGAATCCACCACTTCCCCGAATTCTTCTCTTTGCTAACCTGCCATCACTACAAAACACTAACCCACAGATTTTTAAAGCTTCTACACATTGCCAACCCTCCCTTAAACCCAACGTTCCCCCACTCCAACTACCTACCTCTAATAGGTGTGATTTACTTCTATTAACCCTCATTCCTGTTGCCTGACCAAAAGCTCCACCCAACCTCTAACCCATCTCAAACTCTCCTCTGTCTTTATTAACAACGTAGTGTCATCTACATAACCTACTATCCCTGCCCTATCCTCCCTATGTCCCCTTCTACCCTTAAACCCTCATCTACTACCCTATAAAAAGGATCTTGGAAACAAGCAAAGAGGATCTGTGACAGAGGACATCCCTGTCTCAGTCCCTTCCATGTTCACCGCCCACCCAACCATCCCATTTATTTGTATCCTCATCAACGCCTCTGCATATAAAGTTTTTACCCATCCTACAATTTCTTCTCCAAAACCTATCCTTTCTAAGATATCTAACAGCACCCTTCTATTCACCCTGTCATAAGCCATCTGCCAATCCAGCCCCAACACTCCCCCCCTTGATTTACTTCAATAAACTCTTTTATTCTACTGTGACCGTTCCTAAAACTTCTCCCTGGTATCCCAAATTGTCCCTCGTGCAACATATTCCCTAAACCTCTTTTGATTCTATTAGCCAAAATCTTTGCAAATATCTTATAGTCAGTACACATGAGCGCAATAGTCCTATAGTCTTTAAACCCCTTTGGTGTTTTACATTTAGGCACTAACACTACAACTCCTGTCCTAACTGACTTCTCCATTACTCCTGTCTCCCTCATGTCATTGAAGACCCTAACTAACACCCCTCTCAGCACCTGCCAGTATTGCATGTATACTTCCCCCGGTAATCCATCTATACCTGGCGATTTTCCAGCCCTTAACCCTTTTACCGCCTCCCAAACTTCTTCTTCCGTTATGTCCCCCTCTATTGCCTTCCTATCATCCTCATTCAACCTTCTATTAATTCCCCCTAATAATTGGACACAAGCCCTCTCATCCCTTTCCTCTTCTGCAAACTTCCTACCAAACCAACACTCCGCATAACCAGTCATCCCCTCTGTCGTTTGCAACACTCTTCCCACCTCATACCCCCCCATCTCCTCTTCCACCTCTACAGATGTCAGCAACATACCCTGTCTACGCTTCTGAAATTGCCTCAACACCACCGCAGATGCCTTATCCCCCCTTAACACCTCCTCCATCCCACTTCGTACCCGTAAAGCGTGAAACCTCTCATACTGAATGTCTTTCAGAGCCCTTCTTACACCCTCCACCCCTCTGCATGCCTTCCCTGCTTTCCCCACCATAACTATCCCTCAATAAACCCTCTAAATACCTCTGATAACCATACCTATATCGAGCATCCTCCCTTCCCACCTTCTCAAAGTACTCCTTTATCCCCTTCTTCCCACACTCATTCCACCACCTCGCCGCATGTACTACACCCCTCCCCCCCCTCCACAGACCCTCCCACCATCCCTCAAAATCCACCATCCCCTCTACCCTATTAAACATTGCCACGTTAAGTTTCCAATAACTCGAGTATACCTTACAGCCCCCCCCCAACCCGCTTGCATCAACACACCCTTGTGATCTGAAAAACCTACATCCAAACATTCCACTTTCTCCACCCTACCACTCTGGAAACATAAATCCTATCCAATCTACGCATAATTGCCCCTAAAAGTGAATTCTACAGGCTCGCCCCGTCCTCCCACCGATCGACAACCCCACCGCATCCAAAACTTCCCTTAAGATCCTCAAAACACTACCTGTTCCTCTCGGCTCCACGTCCCTTACCCTAATAACGCTGTTCCAGTCTCCCGCAATGATGACCACCTGCGGCAGACCCCTGAAAGCATAAATTAATTCATCCCTCACGAATTGTTCCTTGACCCTATTATTTGAAATCGCCGGCATATACACTCCAATAAAACTAACCTGGACCTCCCCCATTGACCATCAACCCTCACCACTCTCCCCCTCCCTCTTCCCATGACTGCAATACAAATGGGCACGTGTCCCTAATACCCACAACCACACCCCCCTTGAACAACTCAGAACCTCCCACAAAACACTGATATCCTTTCAACTTTAAATCCCACCCACACCTATAATTGTGCTCTTGAAAAAACACTACATCTACCCTGTACCTAATCAATGTCACTTCTACCCACTTTCGCTTGGCCTCATTTTTAAGGCCATTCACGTTCATACTTAAACACCGGAAGGTAACAGTTGAGGTTTCCCTTTTGGTTTCGGTTGTTTTCTCTCCAAAGGTATACCTGTGACCCCTCCTCTCCCACCCTTCCTGTCCCCTCCCATCCCCCCTTTACCCTTATCACCCCCACTACCTCTAGCTCTTGTCTGTTGTCCAACTACAACTTCAGACCAAATTTTCTTACCAGGTCTCTGTGCTGGTGTGAGGACATCATTACCAGCCTCCTCACCAGTTCTCTTCCTAGATTCTCCCCTGTCTCTCTGGTCCTCATTTACCTGCTCATTGTGCACCTCCACCTCCACCTGTATGACATCCAACACAGCTTTACCACACCCCTCTCCTGCTGCCTCACCTCCACCCACCTGTTCCTGGTTCTGCTCCAGAACCCCAATGCCACACACCTCACTGGTTGACCCCTCCAATGTCAGCTCTTCACCTTCAAGAATCTCATTGAGATCCCTCAAAATCTCAGCCTCCTGACCAGTTATACCTTCCTCTTCCGTGTCTGGCCCAATCTTTTCCCTTCTAACACCTCCTCCTCCATGCTCCTCCCACTTATCCTTTGTTCCTCCATCTCCACTCTGTCCACCTCCACGCTCCATGATGTCTTCTCTTCACCCTGCATCGCCGCACACTCCATGCCTCCTTCTGTTCCATCCTTCGTTACATTCCTTACTTCGTTTCTCTGTCGCTGCTCTGCTCCACCTCGACGCCAATCCTCTCTCCTTTGGCTACACTCAGCAGCCAAGTGACCCGGCTTACCACACAGTCGACATGTCCTCACCTGTCCTGGGTATGTGACGTACACCTGTGTGCGAAAATTCTCCATAAGTACATAAGAGGGAATAGGTTTCCTCAAGGAAATTTTGATGGAGTATGTTCCCTCTAAAGCACCAGCATATAGCCCCTGCGCCCAGCGTCCTATGTTTACAGCATGTATTATGCCATAATTCTTAAATACATCTTTAATATCCTGTTGTCCGGATTCAAAGGGCACATTATGCACCTTAATCCACTTAAAAGTGGCAGAAACATCTTTCAAACATACCTCTAGGCCTTGATGTACCACTAACTTTTTCTCCTGGTATGTATCGACGACTCGTTGATAAGCTGCAGTGCAAGCTAATTTGATGAAGATCCTCCTTGATCCGTTTAATGATATGCCATAAATCTCCTCATGCGATAATCCAAAAGTGTCTCGTATTATTGCAGGCAGTAGAACCTCTGCATTAGACGTATATATGGCTCCCTGGACCAAGTCAACACAGACCGTGTTCACTCGTCTCCTGTAACCGTCGGCCATTGTTTGAAAATGACGTTGCCACTAGCTGCCGCCAGGGAGCACCACCAGCACACCCGCACACAACCAAGGCTGGGCGTGGAATCAGTATGTGGTCAATTAGGGTGGCTGAGAACTGTGTGATCCGGGTTGGTGTATTAATTAGTTGAGTGTAACTATTTAATGCAACACACAGGAATTAGCAGGGAGATACTGAAAAATAAAAATAAATTCTTATAAAATACTACTGGGCAGAATGTTGGAACAAAACAATATCTTAAAGAAAATTCACAAGGGGGTAACTGATTTAAAATGCCCACAATACACAGTAAAATAATACTTACTTCAGATTAGACAAAACACAACACTATTTAAATAAAATATGATGCAAAAAAAAAATAAAAAATAATCAGAGACAATACTAGAGAAAATCAAAATGATTGCAAGTAGAGAATCTTAACACTTAGTCTGCAATGAAATCACAAGTCTCAGGATAACACAAAGTTCACTATAACTGAGAACAATAACTTAACACTCGCAAATGTCTCAAATTATATGCAAAAAATGTCTCTAAGATGTAGATTGGAGATAGTGGTGATTGAAACTTTTTTTTTATATTTTTTGACCTCCTACCACTGTCTGCTGGACGACATGTGTTGACGCCCTATCAGGTGACACCGGAGAGAATGTACATAACCCTAGCCATGTCACCCGCCGTATCCCCCCTGTCCAGACACTCCTGACCATACCCCCCCCTTTTTCGACCAGCCTTTTAATGAGGTACCTCCCCCCTCCCCTCTCACTCCCCCAACAGAATACCTATAGTCAATTCCCTATAACCCTGAGAGAAAGCTTTACACCATGTCCCCGCATATATAACCTGATTTCTACACTTAGACCTATATATACCTGCTGCCAACGCTCGGATACGCTGTGCTCCGGAGCCTCCGCATTACCCACAAAATATGTATATACTCGACCACCAAGTAAACTACCGCCCTACCAACGTCCTCTGGAAAAGCCCCACGTCCAAACACAAAGCCCTCAGGGTCATCAAGCCCCCCGCTCCCACCCTCCTTAACACCCCACTAAACCACTCCCTGACTCCCACCAACGTATCACAGAAATACAGAGTATGATACGCCGTGTCCAGGACCCCACATGATCCACACAACCCATCCCTAATAATGCCCATTCTAAACAACTGTGCACGCGTCGCTAAAATACCCAATAAAACCTATAACCTGTTTCACGCACTCTTGGTGGTATTCGCAACTTCTTCATCCAACGCCACGTTAACCTCCAATTATACATAGGATAAATACCTGCACCATGCACCACACCTCCCCTCCCCCCCACTCTATCCAACACGCCTACTTTAACCCTCCCAGGCTCCCTAACAACAAGGAGGAACCTCAACATAGCCTCACATCTCAACAGATCCCTACCCCACCACCACCTACGTACCTACTGCATGACCCCATTCACCCTCCTGCCCCCTGTACCCCCACCTACCACATATTCTTGCTTAACAAAAATACTTTGAAGCCTGTTACGTAGCGGTATCAACACCAACCCCCCCAACCCCAACCCAGTAGTCACCACCTCCTACCTAACCAATGCCTCCCATGACTCCAAATATAACGAAAAACCCTCCCAAGCAACCTCTCTACATCACACTCCCGGAGAGGATATACGGCAGCATCAAACCATATTTTGCTATATACTAAAACATTTACCACCACTGCTCATTGCAACAGTGTTACTTCTTTAGACCTAATGCCTCACAACCTATCTATAGCTCTGTCCACCACCGTCACCGAATTCAATTCCCTTGCCAATTCCCTATCATGACTGAATATCACCCCGCAAATTTTAATCCTATCGAGCACTTCCAACCGCCCTACTGTCCAACGTCCCTCCCACCCATGCACCTACTTCCAACAAACTTGACTTACCCTATTCACCCTCATACCTGTC
>WNWK01038381.1:0-17972 GCA_009830355.1 Cherax destructor | reverse complement strand
CTACCAGCGCTGAAGGAAGAACTGAGGTAGCTAATTTGAGATACAGCGACTGACTGGGGAAAACTATTTTTTGATGGGTACCCCCGAGCTTTTAAAAAAGTGGCAGCTCATGGCTTTGGGGGAAAAGTGTTGTCATGGATCGAGTCATGGCTCAAATAGGAAGCAGAGAGTGTGCATAAATGGGGTTAAATCCGAATGGGGACTTGTAACAAGTGGTGTTCACAGGATCAGTCTTAGGCCCATTGTTATTTATAATATATACAATGACCTTGATGGGGGAATTACTAGTGTTTGAGCAAATTCGCCGACGACAGGGGGAGATAGGTAGGATAATTGTTCAAACTGGATGTCATAGAACCCCAGGAAGATTTAGACAAACTTAATTCGGGTCAGAAAAGTGGCAGATGCAGTTCAATGTAGATAAATGCAAGGTTCTGAAGCTCGGGAGTGTCCAAAACCCCAAGCACTTATAAGTTAAATAACGTAGAACTTAGCCATACAGATTGCGAGAAGGACTTGGGGGTGATGGTGAGCAACCTTAAACCAAGACAGCAATGCCTAAGCGACGTAATAAGGCAAATAGATTCTGGGATTTATATCAAAAGTGTTAGCAACAGAAGTCCAGAGGTTATATTACAGCTTTATACATCATTAGTAAGGCCTCACCTAGATTACGCAGCTCAGTTCTGGTCTCCATATTACAGAATGGACATAAATTCGTTAGAAAACATTCAGCGTAGAATGACTAAATTAATACATAGCATTAGAAATCTTCCTTACGAAGAAAGATTGAAGACCCTAAAATTACATTCACTTGTAAGACGTAGAATGAGGGAGACATGATCGAGGTATACAAGTGGAAAATGGGTATTAACAAAGGGGATATAAATAAGGTCTTGAGGATATCTCTCCAAGAGAGAACCCGCAATAATGGATTCAAGTTAGATAAGTTTAGATTTAGAAAGGATATAGGAAAGTATTGGTTTGGAAATAGGGTAGTTGATGAGTGGAACAGTCTGCCTAGTAGGGTTATTGAAGCTAGGACCTTGGGTAGTTTCAAATTTAGGTTGGATAAATTCATGAGTGAGAGGGGTTGGATTTGAGTGGGACTCGCGCATGAGTGGGTAGAATTGTCAAAGCTTATTTCTTGGGTAGCATTGAAAATTGGGTTGAGCAAATATTCTGTTAGTGGGACGGATTGTGAAGGACCTGCCTAGTATGGGCCAACAGGCCTGCTGCAGTGTTCCTCCTTTCTTATGTTCTTATGTTCTTAAAGGAACCTGGACAGTGGCCGGAATGCATGGGACAAAGTTAAAGATCAAGAGGATGGATGGAGAGGTAGAATTAACGAAGAACCAGAAAGCTGTTGTGGAAACATCGAACCGATTCTCCGTGTTACCCGATGAATGTGAGTCGACTACAGGGAACATCACGAACAACACCAAGGAAGGTAAGAACATTGTTCTTGTTGGGGATAGTCAAATTAGGTATATGGATAGGGCCTTCTGCTTGAAAGAGAGAAGTAGGAGACAGAGGGTTTGCTTTCCTGGGGCTGGGATGGAGGATATTGTTAGCCGTCTGGACGACATCATGAGAGGTAATGGGAGCAATCCTATTATCTGTCTCAGTGCTGGAGGCAACGATGTTGGCAGACGTAGGAGTGAGGACCTGACTAGCAGGTATAGGTCAGCAATAGACATAATTAGGAAGAAGGGTGGGAACCCTGTCATATGTGGTATTTTGCCAAGGAGAGGAGTTGGAGATGAATGGCTGTCCAGGGCAATTGGTGTCAATTGCTGGCTGGACAAACACTGTAAGGACAATGCAGTACCATTCATTTGCAACTGGGACCACTTCTATGGCCGAAATGACATGTATGCCAGGGATGGGGTTCACTTATCCAGGGCAGGTGTGGATTTTCTTGCTAGCTCAGTTGAGGGTGTTGTTAGGACTTTAAACTAGGATTAGTTAGAGGTATGGGTTTAGAAATGGAAAATACTGAATGTCGAAATATAGATCTAGGCTTTGATATAAAAAATCTTAACAATAACAAGGACAGTAATAGGTATAGTGGTAAAACAGAATGGAGCAGGAAGGGTAAAGAGAAAGGAGGGTCTTTAAAAGTGTATTATACAAATAGTCGTAGTGCTAGGAATAAGATGGACGATTTGAGATTAGTTGCAAGTGCAGGTAACATTGATGTATTTGCCATAACTGAGACGTGGTTCAATACGAAAAATAGGGACATGCCTGCTGAATGTCATATACAGGGTTTTAAATTGTTCCAAGTAGACAGAAGTTTCGGGAAGGGGGGTGGAGTGGCACTGTATGTCCGTGATCATTTAAATTGTTGTATAAAAATGGGTATAAAGTCTGAATTAACACATACAGAGTCTGTCTGGATAGAATTTTCAGAGGGGCATGAAAAATTGATTTTAGGTGTGATATACCGTCCCCCAAACTTAGATAGGGACCAAGGGAGACTACTATGGGAGGAAATTGTTAAGGCCACAATGCACGATAACGTAGTTATTCTGGGTGACTTCAACTTTAGTCAAATTGATTGGAATTTTTTGACTGGGAATTTAGAATCTAACGACTTCTTAGAAGTAGTTCAAGATTGTTTTTTGAAGCAGTTTGTGACAGAAGCTACAGGGGGAAATAACCTGCTTGACTTAGTTCTGGCAAACAAGGAAACCCTTGTTAATAATTTAGAAATTACAGAGGAACTCGGCGCAAGCGACCACAAATCAATTACCTTTGGCATTGAATGGAAGTTTCATAGTACGAATAACTCAGTAACGGTCCCAGATTTTCGCTTAGCAGATTACAATGGACTTAGAGAACACTTATCATCTGTGGACTGGGGTAATGAAGAGAGCTATCAATATGACAGTTTTCTGAACACTATACATGCTGCCCAAATAACATTTATCCCATATAAAGAAATTAGATCGAATAGAAATGACCCAAAATGGATGAATAATAGGCTCAAATATCTTTTAGGGCAGAAGAAAGGAATTTATAGGCGTATTAAACGAGGTGAGGGTCATCTTATGAGTCAGTATATTGACATTAAGAGGGACGTTAAAAAGGGGATAAGAAAAGCTAAACGGGACTACGAAATTAAAGTTGCTAGGATTCGAAAACTAACCCAAAAAGTTTTTTCCAGGTGTATAGAACAAAAGTTAGAGATAAGATAGGTCCCCTTAAAAATAATTATGGGTATCTTACTGACAAAGAGAATGAAATGTGCTCTATTTTTAATAATTATTTTCTCTCGGTTTTCACTCAGGAAGACACTAATAATATCCCAAGAATTAGGTATTTTAGTGGGCCTGAAGAAGATAAATTATGTAGTATCACAGTCACTAGCGAAAAGGTTATCAAACAGATAGACCGTTTGAAGCAAAATAAATCGCCAGGCCCTGATGAGCTTTTTTCAAGGGTTCTTAAGGAATGCAAAATAGAACTCTGTGAACCCTTAACTAACATTTTTAACCTATCTCTTCAAACAGGTGTAGTGGCGGATATGTGGAAGATGGCTAATGTAATTCCTATTTTTAAAGCAGGGGACAAGTCGTTACCATCAAATTACCGCCGAATAAGTCTAACATCAATTGTAGGCAAATTACTAGAGTCGATTATAGCTGATAACATAAGAAGCCATCTCGATAGGCATAATTTGATTAATGATACTCAGCCTGGATTCATCAGGGCCGTTCCTGCCTAACTAATTTATTAACTTTTTCAGTAAGGCTTTTGAGGCAGTTGATAATGATAAAGAATTCGATATCGTGTATTTGGATTTTAGTAAGGCTTTTGATAGAGTACCACATCAGAGACTGTTAAAGAAAGTGGCTGCTCATGGCATTGGGGGAAAAGTGTTGTCATGGATCGAGTCATGGCTCACCAATAGGAAGCAGAGGGTGTGCATAAATGGGGTTAAATCGGAGTGGGGATCTGTAACAAGTGGCGTTCCTCAGGGATCGGTTTTGGGCCCGTTGTTGTTTATAATATATATAAATGACCTTGACGAGGGAATTTCTAGTGATATGAGCAAATTCGCTGATGACACGAAGATAGGTAGGATAATCGATTCAGACGTAGATGTCAGTGAACTACAGGAGGATTTAGACAAACTCAATTCCTGGTCAGAAAAATGGCAGATGCAGTTCAATGTAGATAAATGCAAAGTTCTAAAGCTCGGGAGTGTCCATAACCCAAGCACTTATAAGTTAAATAACGTAGAACTTAGCCATACAGATTGCGAGAAGGACTTGGGGGTGATGGTAAGCAGCAACCTTAAACCAAGACAGCAATGCCTAAGCGTACGTAATAAGGCAAATAGATTACTGGGATTTATATCAAGAAGTGTTAGCAACAGAAGTCCAGAGGTTATATTACAGCTTTATACATCATTAGTAAGGCCTCACCTAGATTACGCAGCTCAGTTCTGGTCTCCATATTACAGAATGGACATAAATTCGTTAGAAAACATTCAGCGTAGAATGACTAAATTAATACATAGCATTAGAAATCTTCCTTACGAAGAAAGATTGAAGACCCTAAAATTACATTCACTTGTAAGACGTAGAATGAGGGGACATGATCGAGGTATACAAGTGGAAAATGGGTATTAACAAAGGGGATATAAATAAGGTCTTGAGGGTATCTCTCCAAGAGAGAACCCGCAATAATGGATTCAAGTTAGATAAGTTTAGATTTAGAAAGGATATAGGAAAGTATTGGTTTGGAAATAGGGTAGTTGATGAGTGGAACAGTCTGCCTAGTAGGGTTATTGAAGCTAGGACCTTGGGTAGTTTTAAATTTAGGTTGGATAAATTCATGAGTGAGAGGGGTTGGATTTGAGTGGGAATTGCACATGAGTAAATAAAATTATCAAATCTTATTTCTTAGGTAGCATTGAAAGTTGGGTTGAACAAGTGTTCTGTTGGTGGGATGGAATGTGAAGGACCTGCCTAGTATGGGCCAACAGGCCTGCTGCAGTGTTCCTCCTTTCTTATGTTCTTATGTTCTTATCAAATTACCGTCCAATAAGCCTCACATCTATAGTAGGCAAATTATTAGAATCAATTATAGCTGATATTATTAGATGTCACCTTGAAGAACATAATTTGATTAATGAATCTCAGCATGGGTTCACGAGAGGTCGTTCCTGCCTAACAAATTTACTGACGTTTTTCAATAAAACATTTGAGGCAGTAGACAGTGATAAAGAATATGATATAGTTTATTTGGATTTCAGTAAGGCCTTCGATAGAGTACCTCACAAGAGACTATTAAGAAAGGTGGCAGCTCATGGTATAGGAGGTAAAGTTCTAGCATGGATAGAGGCATGGCTTACCAATAGAAAGCAGAGAGTTTCCATTAATGGGGTCAAATCTGAATGGGGATTAGTCACTAGTGGCGTTCCACAAGGATCAGTTTTGGGCCCATTGTTGTTCATAATTTACATAAATGACCTTGATGAAGGAATTGCAAGTGACATGAGTAAATTTGCTGATGATACAAAAATAGGCCGTATAATTCATTCTGAGCAGGATACCAGTGAACTCCAGGAGGATTTGGACAAATTAATGTCTTGGTCTGAAAAGTGGCAGATGAAGTTCAATGTGGACAAGTGTAAGGTGCTAGTCGTTGGTAATGAAAATATCCCTCGAATTTATAAACTAGGTGAAGTAGAGCTTGATCATACAGAATGTGAAAAGACTTGGGAGTCATGGTAAGCAGAAATCTAAAGCCAAGACAACAGTGCCTAAGTGTGCGCAATAAGGCTAACAGATTACTAGGATTTATTTCAAGAAGTATAAGCAACAGAAGTCCAAAAGTTATTTTACAGCTCTATACATCACTAGTGAGACCTCATTTGGATTATGCAGCTCAGTTTTGGTCACCTTACTACAGGATGGATATAGATTCATTAGAGAACATACAAAGAAGAATGACTAAAATGATTTACAGTATAAGAAATCTCCCGTATGAAGATAGACTTAGAGCGTTGAATCTCCACTCTCTGGAGAGGCGTAGAATGAGGGGAGATATCATCGAGGTGTACAAGTGGATGATGGGTATAAACAAAGGAGATATTAATAAAATACTGAGGATATCGAACCAAGTAAGAACCAGAAATAACGGATTTAAATTGGATAAATTTAGATTTAGAAAGGACATAGGCAAGTACTGGTTTTCGAACAGAGTTGTAGATGCGTGGAACAATCTTCCGAGTAGGGTGATAGAGGCTGGGACCTTGGGTGGATTTAAAAAGAAATTGGACAAATATATGAGTGGGAGGGGCTGGGTTTGATTAGTGTCGTGAGTACGGGAATAAATTCTTAGGTAGTGGTGGTTTTGATAAGGACCTGCCTTGTATGGGCCAGTAGGCCTTCTGCAGTGTTCCTCCATTCTTATGTTCTTATGTTCAAGTGCGAGTCCCACTCAAATCCAACCCCTCTCACTCATGAATTTATCCAACCTAAATTTGAAACTACCCAAGGTCCTAGCTTCAATAACCCTACTAGGCAGACTGTTCCACTCATCAACTACCCTATTTCCAAACCAATACTTTCCTATATCCTTTCTAAATCTAAACTTATCTAATTTGAATCCATTATTGCGGGTTCTCTCTTGGAGAGATATCCTCAAGACCTTATTTATATCCCCTTTGTTAATACCCATTTTCCACTTGTATACCTCGATCATGTCTCCCCTCATTCTACGTCTTACAAGTGAATGTAATTTAAGGGTCTTCAATCTTTCTTCGTAAGGAAGATTTCTAATGCTATGTATTAATTTAGTCATTCTACGCTGAATGCTTTCTAACGAATTTATGTCCATTCTGTAATATGGAGACCAGAACTGAGCTGCGTAATCTAGGTGAGGCCTTACTAATGATGTATAAAGCTGTAATATAACCTCTGGACTTCTGTTGCTAACACTTTTGATATAAATCCCAGTAATCTATTTGCCTTATTACGTACGCTTAGGCATTGCTGTCTTGGTTTAAGGTTGCTGCTTACCATCACCCCCAAGTCCTTCTCGCAATCTGTATGGCTAAGTTCTACGTTATTTAACTTATAAGTGCTTGGGTTATGGACACTCCCGAGAAAGAAGTGTAGGAGCTAACATCCTAATTAATATCCTAATTTGTAATAAATTGATTTACCTTGATTTACTTTGATATTGTCCACCTAGACATCTTTAACTTGATTAATTAATAAACATCAAAATTTTATTTTGATTAGTTAGTACCCTCTCAGTTGAAACCCTAAGATACTATTAAATTATAACGGATAACTGGACCAGGATACTGACTACTGGTTACAAAAAAACAGTAACTGGCTGAATGCTTGAGGGGCAGATCTCTCTAGTATTCACTTGAGATGTCTATTCTGAATAGATATCGCGTTTTTTGTAACAGCTTGTGTGAGTTGGACGTGCCTAGCATAGACAGTGGGCCTTCTGCAGTGCTCCTCCTGTCTTATGTTCCAGTGTGTGAGTGTACTTACCTATATGTGATTGCAGGGGTCAGTTTACAGCTCCTGGGCACGCCTTCTTGTGTGTGAATGAATGTACTCACCTATTTGTGGTTTCAGGGTCTAGACATAGCTCCTGGCCCTGCCTCTTCACTGATCGCTAGTAGGTCCTCTCTCCCTGCTCCATGAGCTTTATCAAACCTTGTCTTAAAACTATGTATGGTTCCTGCCTCCACCACATCACTTGCCAGACTATTCCACTTCCTGACAACTCTGTGACTGAAGAAATATTTCCAAACATCTCTTTGACTCATCTGAGTCTTCAAATTCCAACTGTGACCCTTTGTTTCTGTGTCCCCTCTCTGGAACATCCTATCTCTGTCCACCTTGTCAATTCCACGCAGTATTTTGTATGTCGTTATCATGTCTCCCCTACACTCCCCTACACCCTCCTGTACTCCAGTGTCGTCAGGCCGATTTCCTTAACCTTTCTTCATAGGACATTTCCCTTAGCTTTGGAACTAGCCTTGTTGCAAACCTTTGCACTTTTTCTAATTTCTTGACGTGCTTGACCAGGTGTGGGTTCCAAACTGGTGCTGCATACTCCAGTATGGGCCTGATGTACACAGTGTACAGAGTCATGAACAATTCCTTACTGAGATATCGGAACGCTATTCTCAGGTTTGCCAGGCGTCCATATGCTGCAGCAGTTATCTGGTTGATGTGTGCTTCCGGAGACGTGCTCGGCATTATACTCACCCAAAGATCTTTCTCCTTGAGTGAGGTTTGCAATCTTTCGTCTCCTAGCCTATACTCTGTCTACGGTCTTCTTTGCCCTTCCCCTATCTTCATGACTTTGCGTTTGACGGGGTTAAATTCGAGGAGCTAGTTTCTGTACCAGGCTTGCAGGTTATCCAGGTCTCTTCGTAGTCCTGCCTGGTCCTCATCTGATTTAATTCTCCTCATTAACTTCACATCATCTACGAACAGGGACACGTCTGAGTCTGTCCCTTCCGTCATGTCATTCACATATACCAGAAATAGCACTGGTCCTAGGACTGACCCCTGTGGGACCCCGCTCGTCACAGGCACCCACTGTGATAACTCGTCACTTACCATGAATCGTTGTCGCCTCCTGTCAGGTATTCCCTGATCCATTGCAGTGCCCTTCCTGTTATACGTGCCTGATCCTCTAGCTTCTGCATTAATCTCATGTGAGGAACTGTGTCGAAGGCCTTCTTGCAGTCCAAGAAAATGCAATCAACCCACCCCTCTCTCGTGTCTTACTTCTGTTACTTTGTCATAAAACTCCAGTAGGTTTGTGACACAGGATTTGCCTTCAATAAATCCGTGCTGGTTGTCGTTTATAATGTTGTTCTGTTCTAGGTGCTCCACCACTCTCCTCCTGATGATCTTCTCCATGACTTTGCATACTATACACGTCAGTGACACTGGTCTGTAGTTTAGTGCCTCGTGTCTGTCTCCTTTCTTAAAATTGTAGATTACATTTGCCGTGTTCCATACCTCAGGTAGTATGTGTGTGTAATCACCTAATTGTGGTTGCAGGGGTTCAGACTCAGCTCCTGGCCCAGCCTCTTCACTGATCGCTACTGGGTCCTCTCTCTCCCTGCTCCATGAGCTTTATCATACCTCGTCTTAAAGCTGTGTATGGTTCCTGCCTCCACTACATCACTTGCTAGACTATTCCACTTCATGACAACTCTATGGCTGAAGAAATACTTCCTAATATCCCTTTGACTCATCAGAGTCTTCAACTTCCAATTGTGACACCTTGTTTCTGTGTCCCCTCTCTGGAACATCCTGTCTCTGTCCACCTTATCTATTCCATGCAGTATGTTGTATATCGTTATTATGTCTCCCTAACCCTCCTGTCCTCCAGTGTTGCCAGGCCGATTTCCTTAACACTTCTTCGTAGTTTATGTGTGTGTTCATGTGTTTATGTTTGTAGATATGTAAAGGCAGTGTTGCCAGTAATACAAATAAATATGTATTTTTAGTTTCTGTTCTGTTAAATGAAAATAATTATAAATCTAGACTTAAACAAGACACATGTGAAATATTTAATGTAGTAACAACATGACAGTTGTTGCAACGGGAGTAATGTTGACTCTTATCATTCACTGATAGTGATAAGATATATGTAAGATTGTGGTGATGGTGAAGCAGAGGATGGTGTCTGGTACAGTAACACAGTGTACTAGTGAAGTATTGTGTGGTACAGTAACACAGTGTACTAGTGAAGTATTGTGTGGTACAGTGACACAGTGTACTAGTGAAGTATTGTCTGGTACAGTGACACAGTGTACTAGTGAAGTATTGTCTGGTACAGTGACACAGTGTGTACTAGTGAAGTATTGTCTGGTACAGTGACACAGTGTACTAGTGAAGTATTTTCTGGTACAGTGACACAGTGTACTAGTGAAGTATTGTCTGGTACAGTGACACAGTGTACTAGTGAAGTATTGTCTGGTACAGTGACACAGTGTACTAGTGAAGTATTGTCTGGTACAGTGACACAGTGTACTAGTGAAGTATTGTCTGGTACAGTGACACAGTGTACTAGTGAAGTATTGTGGGGTACAGTGACACAGTGTACTAGTGAAGTATTGTGGGGTACAGTGATGAACCAGGTTAACCATCCTTGTTAAACAATATTAACCAGCCTGATGAACCAGGTTAACCAGCCTTGTTAAACAATATTAACCAGCCTGATGAACCAGGTTAACCAGCATTGTTAAGCAATATTAACCAGCCTGATGAACCAAGGTAACCATCCTTGTTAAACAATATTAACCAGCCTGATGAACCAGGTTAACCATCCTTGTTAAACAGTATTAACCAGCCTGATGAACCAGGCTAACCAGCCTGGTAAACCAGGACAACCAGACTTGTTAGTCAAGGTAACCTGCTGGTTCAACCAGGGCAACAACCTGGTTATTCAAGGTTAACCAACCTGGTGAATGATGGTAACCAGGCTGGTGATCCAGTTGTACCAGGATAACCAACCTGGTGATCCAGTTGTACCAGGATAACCAACCTGGTGATCCAGTTGTTCCAGTATAACCAACCTGGTGATCCAGTTGTACCAGGATAACCAACCTGGTGATCCAGTTGTACCAGGATAACCAACCTGGTGATCCAGTTGTTCCAGTATATCCAACCTGGTGATCCAGTTGTACCAGGATAACCAACCTGGTGATATAGTTGTTCCAGTATAACCAACTTGGTGATCCAGTTGTACCAGGATAACCAACCTGGTGAACAGTGGACATCAGTGTGGTGAGTCAGGGTAATTAGACTGTTGAACCATCATGTTAACTAACATGATAGAGATAATGACAGTACCAGGACCATCATGTTAACATGATTACCTGGAGTTTACCTGGAGAGGGTTTCGGGAGTCAACGCCCCCGCGGCTTGGTCATAGTCCAGGCCTCATGGTGGAACAGGGTCTGATCAACTAGGCTGTTACTGCCGGGCGCACGCAAACTGACGTACGAACCACAGCCCAGTTGGTCAGATACTGACTTTAGGTGCCTGTCCAGTGCCTGCTTGAAGACAGCCAGGGGTCTATTGGTAAACCCCCTAATGTATTGCTGGGAGGCAGTTGAAGAGTCTTGGGCCCCTGACACTTATTGTGTTGTCTCAGTGTACTCGTGGCGCCCCTGCTTTTCATCGGGAGAATGTTGCATGTCCTGCCGAGTCTTTTGCTTTCATAGGGAGTGATTTTCCTTGCAAGTTTGGTACCAATCCCTCCCGGACCTTCCAAGTGTATATTATCATGTATCTCTCTAGGGAATACAGATCAATGACCTTCAACCGTTCCCAGTAATTTAGGTGCTTTATCGTACTTGTGTGTGCCGTGAAAGTTCTTTGTACACTCTCCAGGTCTGCAATGTAGCCAGCCTTGAGGGGGGCAGTTAGTGCACAGCAGTATTCCAGCAAAGAGAGAACAAGTAATTTGAAGAGTGCCATCCTATCATTTTTCTAGCACATGAGGTAGATACATTATTGTGGTCTTTAAAGGCGAGATCCTCTGACATTATCACCCCAAGTCCTTCACATTTCTATTTCGCTCTATTGTATGGTTAGAATTTGTCGTATACCCTGATATATTTTTTATTTTCTCAGTTTTCCATATCTGAGTAGTTGAAATTTCTCCTCATTGAACTTCATATTGTTTTGAGTGACCCATTTGAAGATTTGGTTGATATCCGCTTGAAGTCTTGCAGTGTCTTCAATGGAGGTCACTGTCATGGTAATCCGTGTCATCCGCAAATGGAAGACACGGAGCTATGGCTTACATCTCTATGTCAGAAATGAGGATGAGGAATAGAATGGGAGCGAGTACTCTGTTTACTATTACTCTTTGTGTTCTATTTGTCAGGAAGTTATAGATTCATCTACCAACTTTTCTTGTTATTCCTTTATCACACATTTTGTGCGCTATTACACCATAGTCACACTTGTAGAAAGCTTTTGCAAAGTCTGTGTATACTACATCTGTATTTTTTTTATCCTCTACAGCATCCAGGACCTTGTCATAGTAGTCCAGTAGCTGGGACAGACAGGAGCGACCTGCTCTAAACCCGTGTTGCCCTGGGTTGTGTAACTGATGGGTATCTAGGTGGTTGGCGATCTTGCTTCTTAGAACCCTCTCAATGATTTTTTATGATATGTTAGTATTATCTGTCTGTAGTTCTTTGCAATTGCTTTACTGCCACTTTTGTTGAGTGTGGCTATGTCTGTTGTTTTTAGTGTGTGTGGGATGACCACTGTGTCTATGCTTCCTCTCCATAGAATGCTGAAGGCACATGATAGGGTCTTCTTGCAGTTCTTGATAAACACGGAGTTCATGAGTCTGGGTCTGGGGCAGAGTGCATGGGCATGTCATTTATTGCCTTTTCAAAGTCTTGTGGTGTTAGGATAATATCTGAGATTTTTGAGATGACCAAATTTTGGGTTTCGTTCATGAATAATTCATTTGGATTGTCGACCCTTAGTCTGGGCAGCGGCTCACTGAACACTGAGTCGTACTGGAACTTTAGTATCTCACTCATTTCTTGGCTGTCATCTGTGTATGTCCCATCCCACCTAAGCAGAGGCCCAACACTGGATGTTGTTTTTTCCTTAGATTTGGCATAAGAGAAGAAGTATTTTGTTTTGTTTTTTTTCAATTTCCTTTATTGTTTTTAGTTCTTCCTGAGATTCTTGTCTTCTGTAAGATTTCTTCAGTTTAAGTTCGATATTTGCAATTTCATTGACCAGTGCCTCTACATATTTCAGATATATTGGCCCCTCTCAGCAGCTCTGTGACTCTTTGTCTTCCTCTGTATAGGGAGCGTCTCTCTCTTTCTAGTTTACATCTTCTTTTTCTTTTTCTTAATGGAATGTGTCTTCAGCAGATCTCAAGAACCACAAAGTTTACTTTTTCTAGGCAACTGTTCGGATCCATGTTGTTTAGGATATCTTCCCAGCTTGTTTCATTTAGGACATGGTTGACTTGATCCCATTGTATGCTTTTGTTATTAAAAGTGAATTTTGTGAAGAGACCTTCATGACTGATCACATTTTGCTGGTCAGGAGCCCTGTGCATACATGTCTGTACCTCTATTATGTTGTGGTCTGAGTGTATTGTCTTTGATACGGTTATATTATGTATCAGATCGTCGTTGTTAGTGAAGATGAGGTCCAGTGTATTTTCTAGACTTGTAGGCTCTAATAATAAGATAAGATTTCTTCGGATTTTTAACCCCGGAGGGTTAGCCACCCAGGATAACCAAGAAAGTCAGTTCGTCATCGAGGACTGTCTGTCTTATTTCCATTGGGGTCCTCAATCTTGTCCCCCAGGATGCGACCCACACCAGATGAACATGAACATGACAACAGGTGTAAGGAAATACGTCGAAATGTTTCCACCCCGCCGGGAATCGAACCCAGGCCCTCTGTGTGTGAAGCAAGATCTTTAGCCACCAGGCCACCAGGGCCTGGATTATGGTGAATTTGGTGCAGAGATTTAATAGTTCGTGTGTGTGTGAATTTTCATCTGCGCTATTTATTTCAATGCATGATACAAGTGTACATTGTTATTGGTAGTTACAATTATAAAACTGTAATGCAAGGAGAGCCACTGGCATGCCATGGCATTAGGGGCAGCTTATTCTAAAGACTTATTCACTAAGTACTTAATGCTAGAGAAATTGATTGAGTTTATTCTAGTTCTGTATTATTTTAAATTCTAATATGATTATACATACTATTAAAAGACAATACAAGAGAAATTGGTTGAGTTTAGTCTAGTTGTATATTTTAATTCAAGTTACAATATGTTGATGCTATACTAGTATAATAACAATACTAGAAAATTTATTGAGTTTCTTCTAGTTATATATTTTATTTCAATTTAACAAAATGATGATACTATAATATTTTAAATGAACAATATGATGATATGATATTGCAACAAGTGTTAAGGAGGATGACATATAAAATTGAGATTATCTTAAGTACAATAACATTGGGTTTGAAAGTTTGTTATAGTATGAGTACTTAGTATAGTGTGAGTAGGTGATTTTTGAGAAGAGTCTTGAAATGATTTTCCGACAAGGTTAACTTGATATTTACTGGTAATGAATTCCAGATTCTGGGGCCCTTTATGTGCATAGAATTTTTACATTGGTTAGTATGGACTCGGGGTATGTCAAATAGTGATCTGTGTCTTGTGTCATGGTCGTGGGACCTATTAAAGTTGTTGAGGAGAATTTTGAGAGGAGAGTTGATATTAGCATGTAGAGTTTTATGTATGTAGAAGGCACATTGTTTGCTATACTCCTCCATTTTAGATGTCTCAAGTTGAAATCTCCTAGTTTGGGGCAGGAGTTGCGAGATTTTCCAGACAGTGGTCAATTTTCAAAAGCTGCTCCTGGAATTGCTAGTAAGTTGCGCCTGGAGGCTTGTATAACACCACAATGACAAGGTTTTGGTTTTCAATCATTACTGCCACAACTTCAACTACATCATTTGAGGTGTTTAGTTCTGAGCAAATGAGCGACTCTGTAACATACAGAGTCGCCCCCCTTCCTTTGATGCCTGTTTAGTCTGTCACATCTGAATAGGTTATAACCTGAGATCCATATTTCTTTGTCATAATGATCCTTTATGTGGGTCTCTGTGAATGCTGTAAACATTGCATTTGACTCCGTGAGCAGTCCCTTGATGTAAGGAATTTTGTTGTTTGTTGACGGCTTTAGACAAATGTCACTATAATGGTAGAATTTAGGGGGTATTTGCTGGCTCTAATATCTGTTGTTCTGGATAGAGAGAATAACAGTACCAGGACCATCATGTTAACATGATAGAGAGAATAACAGTACCAGGACCATCATGTTAACACGATAGAGAGAATAACAGTACCGGGACCATCATGTTAACATGATAAAGAGAATAACAAGACCAGGACCACCATGTTAACATGATAGAGAGAATAACAGTACCAGGACCATCATGTTAACGTGATAAGAGAGAATAACAGTACCAGGACCATCATGTTAACATGATAGAGAGAATAACAGTACCAGGACCATCATGTTAACATGATAAAGAGAATAACAACACCAGGACCATCATGTTAACATGATAGAGAGAATAACAGTACCAGGATCATCATGTTAACATGATAGAGAGAATAACAGTACAGGGGCCATCATGTTAACATGATAGAGAGAATAACAGTACCAGGACCATCATGTTAACATGATAGAGATAATAACAGTACCAGGACCATCATGTTAACATGATAGAGATAATAACAGAACCGGAACCATCATGTTAACTAACATAATAGAGATAATAACAGTACCAGGATCATCATGTTAACTAACATTATAGAGATAATAACAGTAGCAGGACCATCATGTTAACATAACATAAGAATGAAGGAACACTGCATCAGGCCTACTGGCCCATGCGAGGCAGGTCCAAGCCACCCAGACTTAAACCAATGACCCACCTAGTCAGGTCGTCTGACATCCACTTAAGGAAGAAGCATGGCATCATATATATTATTTCAAGCTAGTCAGGTCCAACTCACACCCACCCACACCCACTCATGTATTTATCTAACCTATTTTTAAAGCTACACAACGTTTTAGCTTCTATGACGGTACTCGGGAGTTTGTTCCACTCATCCACAACTCTATTACCAAACCAGTGCTTTCATATATCCTTCCTGAATCTGAATTTTTCCAACTTAAAACAACTGCTGCGAGTCCTGTCTTGGCTAGAAAATTTTTAGCATGCTATTTACATTTGTTACAAAAAAACGTGATATCTATTAATAATAGACATCTCCAGTGAATACTAAAAAGGTGTGCCCCTCTAACATTCATCCTGTTGCTGGGTTTTTGTAACAAGTAGTCGGTATTCTGGTCCAGTTATTCGTTATAATTTAGCATAAGTTGAATAGTGCTTTAGGATCTTAACTAGCACGATACTAACTAATCGAAATTAAAATTAAGGAATTTATTAACAAAGTTAAAGTTGTCTAGGTGGACAATATCAAAGTAATGCTTTATATAATACATATAATTTTTATAATATATAATATAGGATATTAGTTCCTACACTTCTCTCGTGTTGCAAAAGTAAGATATACAGTATAATAATGCTGAAGGCACATATATCTTTATGGCTCTTAAGTACCATCTGATACATTGTCAGCAATTATAAACATAATACTAATATATACAAGTGTGTGTGTGTGTGTGTGTGCGTGTGTACTCACCTAATTGTACTCACCTAATTGTGGTTGCAGGGGTCGAGACTCAGCTCCTGGCCCCGCCTCTTCGCTGTCTGCTACTGGGTCTCTGCTCTCCCTGCTCCATGAGCTTTATCATACCTTGTCTTAAAACTATGTATGGTTCCTGCCTCCACTATATCTTTCTCTAGTCCATTCCACTTCCTGACTACTCTGTGGCTGAAGAAATGTTTCCTGACATCCCTTTGACTCATCTGAGTCTTCAGCTTCCAGTTGTGTCCCCTTGTTTCTGTGTTCCCTCTCTGAAACAACCTGTCTCTATCTACCTTGTCAATTCCCCGCAGTATTTTGTATGTCGTTATCATGTCTCCTCTGACCCTTCTTTCCTCCAGTGTTTTTAGTCCTATTTCCCTCAACCTTTCTTCATAAGACAGACCCCTGAGTTGTGGAACTAACCTTGTCGCAAACCTTTGCACTTTCTCTAGTTTCTTGACGTGCTTGACCAGGTGTGGGTTCCAGACTGGTGCTGCATACTCTAGTATGGGCCTGACGTATACGGTATACAGTGTCTTGAACGATTCCTTGTTAAGGTAACGGAACGCTAATCTTAGGTTTGCCAGTCGCCCATATGCTGCCGCGGTTATCTGGTTGATGTGTGCTTCCGGAGACGTGCTTGGTGTTATACTCACCCCAAGGTCTTTCTCCTTTGATGAGGTTTGTAGCCTTTGTCCACCTAGCCTGTACTCTGTCAGCGGTCTTCTTTGCCCTTCTCCGATCTTCATGACTTTGCATTTGGTGGGTTAAATTCGAGAAGCCAGTTGCTAGACCAGATGTCAAGCTTGTCCAGGTCACTTTGAAGTCCTGCTTGGTCTTCATCCGATGTGATTCTCCTCATTAATTTCACATCATCTGCGAAAAGAGACACTTCTGAGTCTATCCCATCCGTCATGTCATTCACATATAGCAAGAATAGCACTGGTCCTAGGACTGACCCCTGCGGTACACCGCTCGTCACAGGCGCCCACTGTGATACCTCATCACGCACCATGACCCGTTGTTGCCTCCCTGTAAGGTATTCCCTGATCCATTCCAGTGCCCTTCCTGTTATACACGCTTGGTCTTCCATCTTTTTTACTAATCTCATGTGAGGAACTGTGTCAAAGGCCTTCCTGCAGTCCAAGAAAATGCAGTCAACCCACCCTTCTCTCTCTTGCCTTACCTCTGTTACTTTATCATAGAACTCCAGGAGGTTTGTTACACAGGATTTGCCTTCCCTGAAACCGTGCTGCGTGTGTGTGTGCGTGTGTGCGTGTGTGTGTGTGTGTGTGTGTGTGTGTGTGTGTGTGTGTGTGTGTGTGTGTGTGTGTGTGTGTGTGTGTGTGTGTGTGTGTGTGTGTGTGTGTGTGTGTGTGTGTGTGTGCGTGTGCGCTCCAGATAGCTCATAATGTCTCAAGACTCAACTCGACTCGTCTTAATCAGTGACTGACTAAACGTCCTCAAATAGTCTATCTTCCTGACCAAACTTGCAATCAGAACAGCTTGCTTGAACAGTAAGACGACCGATTTGCCGAACAACAATAATGCAACAAGCATCAACACAGCGTCTGGAAAAAGGAGACAAAATAACGACCCTAACTGGGGACCCTCTGCAGATCCTCCATAAAACGCCCAAAACTCCCTTAATTCTGAATCTAAGTTCA
>WNWK01038380.1:0-17972 GCA_009830355.1 Cherax destructor | reverse complement strand
TGTCTCCACAGACCCCAATTTTTTCCCAACCCACCCTTTTCCCCATCAATTCTATGATTCACCCCCCCCCTTTTTCCAAAAACCCCCATCTGCTGACATGTCCACTCCCAAAATCTGAATACTTTCCCCCCCTCCATACTCCCCCCCAAAACCTAAAAACCCAAAATTCGTCACCTAATTTTTTTGTTATCCTCATCACCACACCTTGCATTATTTAATAAAGTATGGAAGAGGGTAAGGTTCCTAGGGATTGGCAGATAGCGTGTATTGTTCCTTTATATAAAGGCAAAGGGGACAAAAGAGAGAAAAAATTTTAAGGGGAATTTTTTTTTTTGAGGTCCCCGGAAAGTGTATGGAGAGTTATTATTGAAAGAATTAAGAGTAAGACAGAAAGGGGATAGCAGATAAAAAAAGGGGGGTTTGGGGGAAAAGGGGGGGGGGTTTTAGACCAAGTGTTTACAGTAAAACATATAGGTGAACAGTATTTGAATAAGGGAAAAGGGGGTTTTTTTGTGGCATTTAGGGTTTTTTGGGGAAAAGGGGGTTTTGGGGGATAGGGTGGGAAAAAGTGGCAGATGTTGCGGGGTGTAGGGAAAGGGGGAGGTAGGTTACTGAAAGCAGGAAGAGTTTTTATGAGGATGGGTGAGGCTCGGGGTTAGAGTGTGGGGGAGGGAGGGGGATTTTTTCCCCAGTGTGGGCCTTAAAAAAGGGGGAGGGGGATGTCACCGTGGTTGTTCAATATATTTATAGATGGGGTTGTAAGAAAAGGGGGAAAATGCGAGGGTCTTTAAAGAGGGGGTTAAAAGAAAAGAATCAAATAAAAAGGGGGAGTTGTCACATTTTTTTTTGCTGATGACACTTTTTTTTTTGGAGATTTGAAGAGAAGTTGCAGGGGTTTGGGGGGGAAAAAAATTTTGGGGTGGTTTTTAAAAAAAAAAAAATTTGGGGAAGGTGAATGGGGGAAAAGAGGTACTGTATACGATTTTTTTTTTTTTTTTTTTTTTTTTGGGGGGCCTGGTTCTATTGCTAACTTAATATATGATGGGGAAACTTGTTCTCAGACTTTTTATATGCATTTAAAAGTGAAATTTTTCAATTTCACTTTATGGTGTTTTTTTACTTTGAAGTGGTAGTTTTGGGGGAAATTTAACCCCCCCATATAATCAGGGCTCTCCTGTATAAAAACCCCTCAAGTTCAGGGGGGTTTTTTTAAAAAAAAATTTTAAACATTTGGGGACCCCGGGGGTTTTATAATTTTCTGGTAGTATTTCTTTTTTTAGGTCTTTTATATTTTATGGAGTTTCTACCAGATTGAGTTATACAATTTATTAATGAAATTTTAATTTTATTTAAATAATGTTACATATATTTTCAATGTGTCAGGTGATCAACCCCCCAAAAGCAATTTTAAAATTTTCAAGTGAGCCCCTTTTACATCCCCCACATGGTATTATATCTAGTGTTGTTTGGGCATTCATTATGCTCTAGAAGATGTGCCAAGACTATTTGAACTTAAGATACTCACATTTAAGTTCAAATTTTATTTAAAAATGGGTGAGGCAATGGGAAAAATAAAAGGGGAAAAACAGCTGGGATTGATGGGACAAGACAGAAATGATAAAGCAGTTTTAATAAATACAGTGGACCCCCGGTGTTCGTTTTTTTTTCGTAACAGAATGCGTTCAAGTGCCATTACCAACCAAATTTTTTTCCCCTTTTTAAGAAATAATGTAAATAGACTAGCCCTTTTTGCCCCCAAAAAAACACTTATAAAAGCTTTTTTAAAAAAAAACTTACAAAAAAAGGGGGGTGTTTTGGAGCGGGGGAACCCCGGGGGGGCCACTGTAAAATGAAAGAGGGGATGTTACCAAAAATTGGCAGAGAGCATGCATGTTTTTTTTGGCATAAAATTTATGGGGGAATGAGCATACCAGTAAAGTGTATAGAGATTATTAAAAAAAATTAAGGGTAAGATGGGGGGGCAGGCCCGGGAAAAGGGAAAAAACTTTAGGAAGGGTAGGGGCTGTGTAGAATGGGGTTTTCAATGAAGCATATAAATGAACAGTATTTAGAAAAAAAAAGCTTTTGTTGCTTTCATGGATTTAAAAAAAAGGGGGATGAAGGATGGATAGGGGGGGATGTGGGCAGATGTTACAGGTGTATGGAATAGGGGGGGGGTTTCTGAAACCTGTCAAGAGTTTGTAAAGGGGGGTAAAAGGGGGGTCAGGTTATGGTATGAAGGGGGGAAAAAATTATTTTTAGATAGGGATGTATAATGTCACCATAGTTGTTTAACCTATTTATATCAGGGGGTTTTTAAAAATAGTAAAAAATAGTGTTGGGGGGATAAGGGGGGAAAATATTAAATCTAAAACAATGGAAGGTCACAATTGCTTTTTGCTGATGACACTGTTTTTTTGGGGGGTTCTGAAGAGAAGTTGCAAAAAGGGTTTTGGGGGGTGAATTTGTGAGTTTTAAAGGAAGAAAATTAGAAGTGAACAGAGATAAGAGGGCAATGAGGGTAACAAATGAGTTATATAATGAAACACGGGGTATCGGGTTTGGGGGGGAGTTTTTAAATGAAGTAAATGTGTTCAGATATTTGGGATGACCTTGTTTATGGATGGGTATGGGGGAAATAAAGGTGAACCATAGAATTGATGAAGGGAAAAAGGTCTGTAGTGCATTGGGGGGTTTCGGTGAGACAAAGAACGTTATCCAGGGAGGCAAAGAAAGGAACGATGAGAGAATAGTGGCCCAACACTCTTATATGGGTGTGAAGCATGAGTTGTGAATGTTTCAGCGGGAGAAGGCTGGAGGCGGGGGGGAAAAATGTCATGTCTGAGGGAAAGGGGTTAAATATTATGCAAAAACTTTGTAGCTTGGAGATTAGGAGGAGATGAGTTTTTTAAAGGTATCCAGAGGGCTGAGGAGAAGTTGTTGAGGTATTTTTTCGACATTTAGAGAGGATGAAGAAAAAGGGGGATGACTTGGAGGGTATAAATCTGTAGTGGAGGGATGGAAAAGGGGGGGGGCCGCCCGGGGAAAAGGGTTTAAAAAAGGGGGGGATAAAGAAGGTTTTGTATAGGGGGGCTTGAACATCTAGCAGGCATGCACAAGGCATTAGACAGGAGTAAAGGGGGAAAACAGTTTTTATGACTCAACATTCCACTGAGTGTGAGCAAAGTAAAATAAAGGGGGTTCAGGTGGGTTAGCCAGACTTGAGTTCTGGTGGGGGGGTTTGGGGGAAAAATACAGTGCCTGCACCCCAAAAAAGGGGGGAGAGATTTTACAGTCCTGGAGGGGGAAAGGGGACAGGCCTGGGGCCTGAAGAAGGGGGGGGGGTGTTCAGTCCTGAGGGGGGGGAAAAAGTGCCTGCCCCCCGAAGAAGGGAGGGGGGTGACAGTCCTGGGGGGGGAAGTACAGTCCCCGGGGGCCCCCCGGAAAAAAGGGGAGGGATGGAAACAGTTCTGAGATAGGAAGGGAGACCTGAAACCTTGAAGAATGGGTGGGGAATGTTACATGTTACAGTCAGACTGTGATATTAGACTACTACAGTGGAAACTGGTACGGGAAATTTAATTCGTTCCAGAAGGCTGTTCGAGCGCTGTTTTTTTCGAGTCCCAAAAAAAATTTTTTTCCCAACCAATTTTTTTTTTTGTTGGTTGGTATCACTAATCTTCTTAAGCCCCCATGGTGATTTTTATTTATACAGAAAAAAAAAACCCCCAAAAAAAATGCGAAGAAATGCGAAATAGTTTACAGCGGTTCGGGCAGGTCATTTTTTTTTGGGGAGAGGCTGAGCAAACGGTCACTACTGATTTTTTTTTTACCAACAGCATCTAAACCCCCAAAAATTGTTAAAGGGGGGGGAGCTGTTCAAGTACTGAGATTCCCCCGTATTGGAAAGCCCCCAAAAACTGAATAAATTTTGGGGGGAATATTTTTTTTTTAAGTTACCCCCCCCCTTCAGGAGATGGCCACTGAGTTAACAAAAATAAATAAATAAATAAATAATAATAAAATAATAACAACAAAAAACCCTCCTATTGTAGCAATTATTTAACTTGAAGAAAATTTTTTATAATTAAAGAGTTATGAAAAAATCAAAACCTCATGCACAGTAAGTCAAAAGAAGAGTTGTCGGGGGTGGGGGATATTTAGGAAAATGGTCCAGAAAAAGGGGGGACCAAGAGTGGTATGCTGAGTAGATGGGGAGAGTATAAAAGTTTCAAGTGGAAAGGGGGAACTTGAACACCCAGCAAGCATTCACAAGCACGTTAGATTACAGTGAACAGATTTGATGTATTTTTGGGGAGTGTAAGCAGGGCAACATCTATGAAAAGGGTTTTCCCCGGTAAACGGGGTTTGCGGGGTCCCCTGTAGGTGGAAGTACAGTGCTTGCACTTACACATCCATGGGTTAGTTACTAAGTGGGGTCCATTTTCTAGGGGGCTGTCCCCACAGTGGGGTCCAAAATCTATGGATCAGTCCCCACAGTGGGGCCCAAAAACCAAAAGGGGCAGTAAAACCCCAGTGGGGTCCACACATCTATGGGTCAGTCACTACAGGGGGGGGCCATAATCCATTGGTCAGCCACCAAAAATGGGGTCCACACATCTATGGGTTCACTCAGGGGGGGTCCATACATCCATGGGTCAGTCACTACAGTGGGGTCCATACATCCAGGGGGGCAGTCACTACATTTCCACACATTCAGGGGGTCATTCACTACATGGGGGGCCACACATCCATGGATCAGTCACTACGGGGGCCATACATCCAGGGTCAACAGTGGGGCCATATATCCAGGGGGGTCACTACAGGGGGGTCTACATTTTTAGGGATGTACCAAAAGGAAAAAGGACTTTTTTGACAAATCATATTAAAAAAGGAACATAAAAAAAAAAAGAGTCAACCTGGCAAGAAGAGTTAGACAAACTGAAAAACAAAATAACATAAATTTAAAAAGGGGGCATAATGGAAATAAAAGGGAAAAAAAATGATCCAATAAAGTTTTTTATATTGTGATAAAATTTTTAAAAACTTTTGGGAAAAAATGATCCTGGTGTGGAAATAGAAAAAATTTAATTATTTTTTAAAAGCTATTTATACTTTAGTGAAAAAACATTTTTTTTAAAATTTTACTGAAAAAACTTCAAAATAGATTTTTAAATACATATATGAATAACAAAATGATAAAAAAAACAAAATTTTAGGGGCCTTTTAAAATTTTTTTTATACATCAAAAAAAAATGTTTTCACCTTAAAAACCCCAAGATATTAATAATTTTCCCCCCCTTATGAAATAAGAAAAGAAAAACACTTAAACATGTTCATATTTTTAAAAAGAGGAAGAGCAACAATATATGATACCACATACAAGTTCATCAAATTAGGTTTGAAAATTAGTAAAAAAAATTTCTTTATTTTTATAAGAAAACCAAGAAACTACAATTTCTAATTATAAAAAAGCGGCAAGGAAAAAAAATACTTATGAATTAAGGGGTTTTAAAAAAGTGTTAGATAGCTTTAGGGGATCCAAAAAGTAGGCAGGTAAGCTTTTTAAATACTGGAAACATTTACATGAGGGGGGGGCCATGAGCATAGCTGCTCCCCTAACTACAAAAAAAACAATTCTAAAGAAAAAAAACTACTCTCCCCCCCCATGGGAAAAAAAACAAAAAAATTTTTTGCTCATGGGGGAAAGCATTATTTTTAATTGAATGATACAATTAGGGGAAATTGAGCACTCAACTTACATAAACTTCTCAAAGGGAAAAAATTATGTCAATGCCTTCATCGAGGTAGTGAGATCCCATCCTTGTGTACCTCCCCCCTACGAACAAAGGATTTTTGGTGCATGGAGGATGGTGCCTCTTTTTCTTTTTAGGAAAAAGATAGAGAGTTCCCCCCTTTAACGTGGGGGCAGTTCTGTCTCAGGTGTCGACCGTTGTCATATCCGGCATTTGTCTCATTTTTAGTGACTCGTGTTTTGAAGGTTTTTGTTCCAACAAAGACATTCGTTTTTTTTCTTTTTATTAAAAACTTCGGAATACATAATCTCCCCCCATTATTACTGGGGGGTGAACAAGGGGGATTCATGTTGTATGTGGACATTCTTCTGATTTTAAAAGAGCAGCAGTGCCTCCCAGTTCCTGCTTTCCAGTGACATTCCAGCAGCAGCACTGTCATTAACTGACACATCTCCAGAAAATTTCCCCTTAAAACCCCCCAAAGGGGGAAAGGGTGGTTATCATCCCCAATTTTCCAGGCAAAATTTCATCCCTTTGCTTTTTTTTATTAATTTTTTTTATCTTATTGTTTTGTCCTTTCCCCACCCAGCTTTTTCTTTCCCCTTTTCAGAAAGGTTTTTTATTTTTTACGTTTTTCCATTAGCTGGCATTCTTGTGTCACTGTGTGCTGCCAGCGGTGGTTAATGTTGCCCCAAAAATCCTCAACTTTTCATCAAAACATCGGATGAAAAATATTTGTGCTAAAGTCTTGCATGTGTTTAATCAATGCTACTTGAGAAGAAAATTTTTGGGACATACATCTCGACACTTTTGATGGGATCATCAGACTCTTTTTGGGTGGCAGTGTCCCCCCAAGGGTGCCCTTTTACATGTAGACACAGAAGTATATTGAAGAATAGCATTTTCCTTTTAGCACACTGATATGGGACATTTTTTGTGTGTACCATTCTAATGGGGGACAAAGAAATTTTTTTGCCTGGGGGGTAACTTTGAGCAATAATTACATCTGGCTGTTCCACGTTTTTTTTGCCCCTTTTTAAAACATTTTTTTTCTTTGCTTTCTGTGAGTCTTGGATTTCATAAACCAGAAGAGTTTCAAAACCCCGCTACATTCAATACACCGTAGGGTTTCCCTCCCTGTGGGGCTGCCCCCGATGATTTTTAGTGATTTCCCAAATTTAAAAAAGTTTCCCATATGTCACATTAAATGGTTTTTCACCCGGTGAATCGCCTGTTTTTGTCAAGTCTGACTTTTGAGCAAAAGCCGCCCAAATAACTGCACTTGGGTTTTTTTCCCAGAAGGTACGATATGAATTTGAAAGTGAGCATTATGTTGACACAAAGACCACATAAAATTAAAAATTGAGATTTCCCCTTCTCAAGATTTCCCGACTATCGGTTTTTTGGGCCCATATAAGCCTTTTTTAGGCCAGCTAGTATTCCGTTTGTGATTTTCTTCTTAACTTTCCAATGTTTTTTTCTGACATCACTGCCGTTTTTTTATGTTTCCTTTTTTTGTTCCCTTTTCCTTTCCCCCTTCTCCCGCTGTTTTCTGCTGCTGCTGCTGCTAATACTTTGCGCGTTGCTGGGTGCTGTTGCTTTGCTGCTGTTGTTTCTGTTGCTGTTTTTTTGGGTGCCCGCACAGCAACACCATCACCCTGTTTTCCCGTTCCCCTTTACTTTACTTACAAAAATAGTCCTCCCCGGGGGTTGAGGGGTTCCCGCCTTTATTTGAAGGATTCTTTTAACCCGCCCCCCCTGGGTGAATTTCTTCCATAAAAGGCTAGAGTTTTTCAACTCCCCGTTTTTTAAAAAGGGAAGGGTCCCGGTCCATTAAAAATCCTCTTTTTTTAAAACAAGAAAAACCCCGAAAGGGGGAAATTTGAAATTCAGACTTATACAGAGCAAGGAAGATAAGGCTTTAATTTTTGGGGGGTTTCCCCCGTCTGATATATGACCTTACTACAATGATATTTCTTCTTCTTCTATACTTGACATCAGTGACAGCAACTTAAGGGGAGATGATATCAGAGGAAGAGATCTTGTTGGAAAAGAAGATAAAACTCAGGGGGGCAATGCTTTATTTACAGTGAGAAAGTCAGGGGGTTTTTCCCCCCAAAGGGGTTTTTAATACGATCCAAGGGGTAAAATTTTGACATTTCTTGAACATTTCTGGGGAGTTGTCTCTGAATTCATTAATTTATCGCACTCCAGTACATAATGACGGGTGTGGAAAAAACCCTTTTAAAAATTTTTCTTCGTTTGGCCCCCAAATTTGGTGATGTTTTAAACCCCCCTGAAAATACTTTAACCCAGTCGGAGCCGGGGGGTGGGGACACCCCAAAAAATGCATATTGTTGGATGACCATAAAATGTGGCCCTCCCTTGATAGAATGATGACAGAGGGGCTGACTAGTGTCAATCTCCTGAGTCTTTTAAATCAATAAATTCATTTGAAGTTTTTTATTATTGCCCCCAAACCCCTAACTGACAAGCCAAGATTGAATTTACTCCCCTTTTTAACATCAACTTTGCAATTCATCAGTTCTATCATGCATCTGAAGACCAAATGTGAGATAGAATTCAGAAAGTCCCTTGACCCCCACCCCACAATCCACCCCTCCCTTGTGTCTTTTTTTGACCAACTACTTTATACTTAATGATTTGGGAGAGCATTTATGGATGATAGAAATCAGTTCAAAAGTGTCAACCTTGGGAAACATGGACACTTTTGGGAGGCAAGGAGTATGACAAACAGTTTTTCTAAGGTAGGGGCCCAAAAGTTATTGATCGTCCCCCAAAATTTTTTTTGAGAGCCATCATAGTATGACAACAGCACCTAAAATACCGGGGGTTTGGGAACAGAACCATCAACGTTAAATTTGAAAGTGTGCTGTGTGACTAAGTTATCAATCCTTAAGGATCCTGTTTCTTCAATGAAGTTTTTGGTTATGTTTAATTTTTTGGGGGAAAAAAATGGAGGGATGGTGTTTGGAATAGGGTAATATTCCATGGAGCGGAGAACACAATAAGTTTTTAAAAAATATTAATCCCGATCTGAAGCATTTTTTTGATTTTGCAACAGGACCCATAGACAAAAATTTGGGGGACAAAATCTCTTTTATTACCCATGTCCACAAATCTCTTAAAAAATTCACTGTACATAAAGGGCCCAAAAAAGGGGGATTCCCCCCCCGGGAAATTTTTCCAGAACCCCCGACCCCCCCCGCTTTTCAAAACTACCTTAAAAAAAACACCTTTTTTTAACATACCCCAGCATCAGCTAAATATGTGAAAATTTTTTCCCCATTTCTCAAATTTCACAAAAAATGTAAACAAAAAATTTTTTCCTCAATATCTGTAACCCCCCAAAAAATTAAAACACGATAGAGCCCCTTTTTCTTTTATTTTAGAATCCTCATCCCCATAATCATAATAAAACCCCATAATTCTTTAAACAATTAAACTTGATAAAAGCCAAAAGATGAACTAAGAGGATATTAAATTTCCCCCTTTTATTCTTTTTTTTTAAACCCCCAAATTTATAATTATTTTCCCCCCAAATGACTGTAGCAAAAAAATTTCTCATATTGTTGTTGATTTTTAAACCCCCTTTTAGGGAGTGCCATAGTTCTAGGGCCTGGGTCAGTGCGAAAACCCATGTCAGGCCCCCTCACTCAGATAACTGTGAAGGGTTTTGGCCTAGATAGAGAAAGGGGTTTGTGTGGCAAGTGTGCCCAAAAAAAAATCCTCCCCATGAAAAGTAGGGGGGGGGAAAAAAAACTGTGACCGGGGTTTTGGGGTTTTAAAAATACAGAAACCCCGGGGGTTTTTTGCTTAAATTTTTGAAAGGGGGGAAAAACCAAATTGACAAACCTGAATCAATACTATTTCCCATAAGAAATAAATGTAAACCCAATTAACGCCCCAGCCCCCCAAAAAAAGATTAACAAAAATACATTTTATAGAGAATAACTAAAGTTTTACATACAGAAAACAATGAAAATACAGTGGACCCGCATGGTTTTTCCCCTGTTATCGGCCAACTCCGGGGGCTTTTTTTGGTTTAAATCAGCCATTTTTTTTTATTTTTTTGGGGGGAGAAACCCCCAGTGCCCCTTTTTCCCCGGGGGTATCCCTCAGTTCTCCTCTCTCATTGATTAAGGAATACTCTGCGTGTTCATCCATTCATTCGTTCTTTTTGTACTTATTTATTGATTGTGATTTAAATAAGCCACCAGGGGGCCCCCAAAAAAGTTCAAAAGTGCCACCCCCTTTGGAAAAGGGTGAGAGGGAGAATTGCCTTTTCAGAATTCTATGATATGTAAAACCAAAACAGCAGGAGTGATAAAGGCTATAGCCCAGCCAGTAAAGTGTAGCATTAAAGTGTAGCAAGTGTTAAGCAATTAAACGATAGAAAATGACGACACAAAAATTAACCCCCCATTGTTTTTGAATATGGCAATTGACAACACCGCCGCATCAGGTTCCCCCCCCACTACTACGTAAGACAAACAACAAACAACATTTAAAAATTTTTTACAGTGGACCCCTTTTCGCCCAATCCATTCCCGGGCCCGGCCTTTAATCGAACCCCGAAAAAAAAAACTAATATTTCCCATAAGAAATAATTTTTAAAAACAGTGGCCCCGAAATCGAACATTCTTGTTCCAGAATGCTGTTATGTTTTTACAACAATTTATTCCCTTTAAAGGGAAAAAATTTTAAATTAGATTAGTCCATTTTAGACCCCCCCAAAAAAACCTTTCAATAATAAACACATAAAAGGGGTTGGGGGGCATTTGATTTTGGGGGGACCCCAATTAATGGTTTTCCCCCCAAAAAAAATTTACAAAAATCATTTTTAAAGAATAAAAATATAGTTTTTTTTACAGAAAACGATGGGAAAAAAATATAAAGCACTAATTTTAATGAATAAAAAAAATTTAACCCCCTTTAGGGTCGAGCCCCCCCCCAATCTCATTCTCAGGGTGCAGTTAAAAAAAAAAAAAAAAATTTTTTTGAAATGATAGTTTTTTTTTTTTATCTAATAATTTTTTCTTTTTTTAGGTTCGCCGTAGTCCCCGGGCCGGGGGTTTCCAAATGGTGACCCGGCCTGCTATATCTAAAAAGGCAAAAAAAAAATTTCAATCAATACTTACCAAATATAGAGGGTTAAATTGCCCAAAAAATTTCCGTTTTTTCGGAACATCCCCTGACTGCCAGTCGGGGTAATCATTTATTAGTTTTTGAGTTGTTTTCTTATCGTTTTTTAAATTTTTTTTAAATAACTTTTAGGGCCCCCGGGGCCCCAAAATAAGTGCTGCCAAATATTACTTGTTGATTATTACACAATAACAGATAAATTTTTTTTTCTCACTATTTTGTTTACAAAACATATTTACAAACGTTACAAAAAATATTGTTTTACTATTGTTCAATCAAAACAGTAAACCCCCCGGTTAGCGATGGCGTCAATACCAAAAAAATCGGTTAGCGAAAATTTTTCGCCAAAATATTGGCTCCGTTTACGATGATCTGCTCGGGTCTACGAATTCACCCCCACGCGTACGCATACCCCCCCTGGGCGGGCACCCAGGGAGCCAGTGTGCTATTGTTTACAAGCAAAATGACCACCACCCCGATTAAAACCCAGTATATTGTCATTATTCCACTGTTTTTAGTGCTTGCAACTGCTAAATAAGTTACCGGGTCCACAGAAAGCCCTATGCCAGCCCTGTGGTAAAGAGGCCCATAAATACAGTAGAACTGAAGAAGGAGATAAAGCAAAATAAAAAAGAGAGTATCACTGAGCCCAGGCTTTTGGGAAAAAAGCCTATTCTACCATCGCACCATTGGGGCCCAAAGGGGGTTACACAAAAATTCAAGGAAGCTGTTTTGGGGAAAGGGGGTTATGGATAAAAAAACAGAGACGGGGGGGAAGATGTGGAAAATTTGTTGTTGGTGGGATCAACGAAAAAAAGTTAGCAGGAGATAGTGTTACGCGGTAAAGGAAAAAAAAAGGCAGTTGTAGATGACCCCTGAAATGCCGCAAAAAAAGGGCTGAAGTGAATGTTTTTAAAGCCAAAAAAAGGCTTTTGGACAGTTTTAAAGAAGCAAGGGGGAAAATAGTTTTGTGAGGCATGGTGACGCAGCCAGCTGACAAAAGTGCGGCTAAAAAATATGTGCGGGAAATTTCCGGGGGTAATAGAGGCTGAACAATTTAAACCCCAACAAGTTTCAATTTTTTAAAAACAGGCCTTTTTAAAAAAATCCAAAAAGGGGACCTTCTTACACAGGGGAAAAAGGATTGGACATAAGCCTATGAAAGAGGGGGCTAATTTGATGTTTTTGGGGCTAATGCCAGTGGTGATTGTAAAGTGAACCCTTTACGGTTTTATTTTTCAAAAAACCCCCGAGTGTTTGGCAGATGCGGTATACCAAGTCTAATTTGTGGAGGGGTTTCAAAAAAAGGCAGGGTCACAAAGGACATTTTTTTAATTTTCAATGACGGTTTAGCCCCAGTGGAAGAAAACCCCCAGGAAAAAATTTGCCACTTAGCCTCCTGATAATGGAAATGCTCCTTGTCATCCTCCAACCTTGGTAGAGAAAATTTGGAGGATTAAGTTCAAAAAAAGGGAAGTTTCCCCCCAAACCACTCCTCCCCCCAGCCCATGGACCAGCAGGTCTTTTCCCCAAATTTAAAAATCTACACCAAAGCAATGTTTAAAAAAATGCTTTAGTAAAGACATGAATAAAACCCCCAAGAGACTTTTGGAAAAATTTTCCATTTTCCTGCTTTTGTACACCTTATAGGAGGTTGGGGGGGAGTGATCCAGGATTTTGGGGAACCGCCTGGAGAAAAAGGCCCCGGGCTGTGTCCCAGAGGGGGGTTTAAGGTTTTGGGGCTGGCCCCCAGAACCCTGATGAGCCTGAGCCTGAGCCTTTTAAGAAAGGGGAATGGGCAAGTCCATGGGGGGGGGGTGGGGGGAGGTGTGGAACAGGGGAGGAGCACAATGAAGAGCAACCACGAAGATCTGCAAAAGCTTCAACAGCAACAGGGAACAACAGACCACAGGGCAGGGGAAAGGTTCAGAGGAGGGGAAAGAGATGGAAGAAGGTGCCCTTCAGTGATTAAGGGGATTTGGGGGGAAGTGGACCAGGATGAAGGTTTTTTGGGTGAATATCCCCCCAACATGTTTTTTTAGGGCCATGCTGGCAACCTGGCCCCAAGACAAGTTCTCCATTTCAGGGGTGTTTTAAAAATCGCCAGACAAGAGCCCCCCCAAATTTTTTTTAGGAAACCACTTTTTTCAACCCGCCCTATTAAAAAAAAAAGGCCAGAACCCCCAAAAAATTTTCCCGCAGGGGGAAGGGGTTCCCTTCCTTTGCATACTACCTCCTTTCCCCCTTTTACATCAACTTTAATAAATGGGGACATGTTATTGTATATTATTTCTTTATTTCTCAAAAATTTGTGTAAATGCATGTCTTTTATTGTAAAAAAAAAATTTTTTTTTTCTACTTTTATTGGGGAAGAAAAATTTTTATTTTTGGGGGAAAAAAACAGATAACAATTTTTTCAGTTTTCCCGGGGAAGGGGGTTTTAAAAACAACCGGGGTTACTGAAAATAATCCCCGGGTTTCGTATTAACCGTTTTCCGAGGGGTTTTTTAAACCATTTTAACTTTAACCGACCCCTTTTCCCCCAAGAAAAAATAGAAATTAAATTAACCTTAGACAACCCAAAAGAAGATTAAAAAAATTTTTACATTGTTTTACAGAAAAGAGTGAGGGGATAAAGTACATAAAAAAAGAATAACTTTTCACTTTTTCCCTTTTTTGAAGAGTTGTTGATGTGTGGGAAAGGGGAACGGGGGAGGAAGGAGGTTGTTAGTGTTTAAAGGGAAACCCCCCAAACACTTTTAAATACCAAGCCCTTCTTGGGACTTCCCTTTTTTTTTAATGCCACTAGGACCAGCTTGAGAGTCACTGGACCCCCCGTTGCTCAAAAAAAGTTCCAAAAGTTCTGTTTCCCGCAAAGTTTGGAAAAATTGGGGGACAACAGGGGTGTGTGTTTTGGGGAGGGGGAAGATAGGGGCCTTTTAAACCAATAAATAAACTTATGGTTTTTTATCTATCACAACATCTAATATGACATAATAAACAATATTAATAAAAAGAAACATGACATATACCTAGAATGAATAAAATATCATTAAAAAACCCAGAACTGGGTTGTGGTTTTTGGGGTTTTGGGGATGAGGGCCAAAAAAATACGCTTAAAGGATGGCCCCCAGACACACGGGGTTGTCAGTCGCCCTATAACTCAAACAACAAGGGGGGAAAAGTTTTTCGGGGGCATTTTTCTATTGATTAAGGGTTTTAATTACTTGTACACTGTTAATGCACATTTTATGGGGCTGGAAACCCTGCCCTTTAAAAACCCCTTTCCTCAGTATCATAACATATCAGAATCACTGAATCACTTAAGAAGACACTTTCCCCCCTTCTCAGCCCTTTACCACGGGGCTGGAAAGGCTTTTTGGGCCCAGGGGTTTTTTGGGGAGGGGACTAAAAAATGGAATAATGAAAAAATTTTTGGGGATGAACGCATGGGTGGCGCCACTCACTGGTAAACAATGGCACACTGAATCGGGATGGAGCAAAAAATTGACGCATCCAAGACGAATAGCATTTTCCGAGGGATCATCGCAAAAAACCTTTTTTAGGGAAAATGAAACCCCTTTTTTCCAATTTAGCTTTATCCGATGACATCGTAAGGGGGGCCACTGTATAAATATAGAGTCACTGGACATGTTTTGAAGTTCTGCAGTTTGGGGGAAGTCTTTGAAACAGGGGGGGGCCAGTGGTGTTTTACACTCTTCACACGTAAAAGAGTGTCTGTGTTTGGGGGTTTGGGGGTTTTTTTGGGGTGCACAGACAAAACCCTTTTCGGGTTTTCTAAAAGGGTGGAGTTTGTTGGAAGGATCACCGGGCCCCGGGGAAAAAAAGGGTTTTGGGGGTTAAATTTTGGGGGTTTTTTTCATTGAGGTGTTTTCCCCTTTACAGGGCCCCGACCAGTTGGTCCGGATCGGTGATTTTGAGTTTCGATGGTTTTTCGGAAAATTTTCCCTGCCAACCCCCCTTCCCCACTATGGGTACGGGGACCAGACCTGTCCGCTCCCCCCTTGCCCCCTGCAAGGCTATGCCCCATTAGGTTGTTTACCATTGAGAGAACATTCCCCAGGGCGCCTCAAACATTTCACAAAAATTTTTGGGTTTTTGTTTTTAGTGATTGTCACTGAGAAATAAGTCACCATAGGTCCAAAGAAGCTTCCAGTCCCCTGTGGAAAAAAAAAGGGGGAAACCCCACAACTGAAGAAGGAGATAGTAGAAAATATGAGAGTGGCGAGGGGGGAGTGAGTTTCCCCAGGTTTAAAAAAAAACCCCAATCTACTATCACCCTATCCTGACAAAAAAAAAAGAAATCAGGAAGCAAAAGTTCAAAAGGTTTTGACATGTTTCCCCAAAAAAAGATCAAAAAAGGGGTGAGGTTGGAAATTTTTTGGGGGGTCAATGAAAACAGATAGCGGGTATGGGATTTGATGATAATTTTGGGTAAGGCAAGGAAGTTCATGCAGATCTTGTCAAGACAATGTTAAAAACCCGTGCTGAAGCGAGTGTTTTTAAAACCAGAAAAAGGGTGGTTTGAGAGATTTAAGAAACGTAGTGGAAAAACAGTGTTGTGAGGCATGGTGAGGCAGCCAGTTCAGACAAGCGTGCTGCGAAAAGTTTTGCGGGGAAAAAGGGGGGTTTATGGGGCACTAAAAAATTTTTTAACCCCCAAAAAGTGTTTAATTGTGATGAAACAGGCCTTTTTTGAAGAAAATGCCAAACAAGATCTACATTACTGGGGGGAAAAAGGGACTCCGGGGCACAACCCCCATGAAAGAAGGCCAACCTTTGGGAATGCTATGGGGTTTTAAAGTGAACCTTTTTCTGGTGTATCACCTGAAAATCCCAGATGTTAAAAAAAACAATGTGAACAAGAATTTGTTTTTTTGGAAGGGAAACCCAAAGGGATGGGTAAAAAAGACAATTTTCAGGGGAAAGGCTCACTGGGGTGTTTGGCCCCAGTGTGAAGAAATACCTCCTGGAACAAAAAATTGGGGCCCCCAGGTGCCCCCCCACTGGAAAAGCTCCTCCCCCATCCTCAAACCCCGGGAAAACTATTTGTCTGAGGACTTCGTTTTTAAAAAAGGGGGTTCTTCCCCCCAACACCACTCCCCCCACCAACCCCCTGGACCACAGATCATTTCTAACTTCAAAAAATGTACACAAAAGCAGTTTAAAAAATCCCCTTTAAGTGCCTGGACACTGAGTTGACCCTAAGAGAGTTCGGGGAAAAATCATCAGTATTCCATCCCAGGCCTTTTGGTAAGGTTTGGGGGGGAGTGACTTCCAGGACTTTGAACCTGCTTGGGGACCATTTTTGGCCGGATTTGGGACAAGAGGGTTTTTTTAAGGATTTGGGGTGACCCTGACCCTGACAACCCGGGGGTTTTTGGAAGAATTTTGGATTTGGGGGAAAAGCCGGGGGGTTTGGGGGTGATGGTGGGAAGAGGGGAGGACACGGGGGGACCAACCCCCGAAGAGCTACAAGAGCTTCATCGAACAGATAGATGATAGTAGAGGTTGATTCACAGGAGGAGGAGGGGCAGGGTGAGGTGGGAACTTTTCAGAGATTAAGGAAATTTTTTCCAAAGGGGAAAATATGCAGACATTTGTGAAAAAAAACCACCCCGAGCAAGCTCCAAGCCACATCTGCAACTTGTTCAAGACAAAAACCCTTTTCCCACTTCGGGGAAAAAAAAGTTAAATAGGCGGGGAAACAGGCACGCTTGACAGTTATTTTTCTAGACAGGGGGCTAGTGACCTCATGCTGGTCCTAGTGGCATTAAAAAAAAAGAAGGGGGAACCCAAAGGGCTTGTTACCCAAGTCCCAAGGGGGGGGTTTTCCCCTTCCAAACACTAACCCTCCCCCCGTCCCCTCCCCCCTTCCAGATGGAGCAACTCTCTTCAATAAAGGTAAAGTTATTTTTTAAAGTTTAATTATAAATTGATTACTTTATATATGTATTTAAAATTTTTTTGTGTATGTAAAATATAGTTAATCTTCAAAAAATTTAAATTTTTTTAAAATTTTTTTTGGGGTCTGGAACGGAATTTGTATTTACATTATTTCAGGGGAAAAAAGGGGTTTTACTTTCGAACAATTCGAGTTAAGGTCTAGCCCCGGAACAGATTATGACCAAAAAATCGGGGGGCCACTGTTTTAAATTATTTTTTGATGACAGACAAAAAAAAATTTTTTTTTAAAGGTGGTTTTTTTTGGGTTTTAACTTATAAATATTATAAGCATTGAGCATGAAAATGTCCAAAATTTTAAAAAGAGTTTTATGTACCACTTATAACCTTGGGGAACAAATCAGAAACCCAACTGATTTTACATTTTTCCACTGAATGATATTGAGGGTGTAGTAGTCAATCCAGCGGGGAGGTTTTAGAATGGGTTTTTTCCAGTGTCCGTCATTTCGTTGGGGGAACTGATGACAACAGTGTGACATCTCGCTTTTTCATCCCACCGAAATCCCATGATGTCATTGGCAGCAAACGCCTGCACCTGACCCCCTATTAGTGCCTGCATCGAACCTAGGAAAAGTTTTCGATTTTCCACGCACTGTAGGGGACAAAAATTTCATTTTTACCCCAAAAAAACACTAAGGTAGTGGTTTTAAAATTTTTTAGTATAAATATAAGCCCTTCCAAGATATGGTTCCATCATTGTTCTAACCACATCACCGAGAACCAATAACTTCCTGGTATTTTTCAATGTAAAACCCCTTATGTAAAAATAATATCCAATACAAGACCACTGTAGCAAAAAAGAAAAACAGCTTTTTTACCAAACCCCTTTTTCTTGGTATATCCCGTTTAACGACAGTCTCCCTTTTGAACAGAATCAATGACCATCAATAACAAGCTTCCTGAAGGGAAAAAAATGCATATTGAATTTTTTTTTAAATACACAAACACATTCCTAATCTTTTAACCTGTTTTTTTGTCAGGCCTGGTTTTGTCTGAGAAGTGAGTATAAAAGAGCACAAACCCATTTTCGATATTATATCACTGAAACCTGGGGGTTTTAATCAG
>WNWK01038379.1:0-17973 GCA_009830355.1 Cherax destructor | reverse complement strand
AGTTTTTCACAGCTGGGGGCGGAAATCCTAAAACCTTTGGACATCATCTTGGGACAAACCTTTTTCCCCTTTCCCCCTTGGTACAACAAACAGAAACCTTTGAAAAGGTTTTCCTCCTGAAATGAAAGCATTTATTTAATTGTGAAACCCTTCCTTACCAAAAGCTGAGGCTCGATCAGTGTGACATCATCCTCCGGCAGAAATTAATTGCACCTTAGTAGATGCCCTCTCACACTACTTAACTGATCTATGCCCAACATGCCAGCCGGGGAACTTTTTTTTTCTTCAGTTGACTGGTTAAAATCAGAAAACAGTGTTTAAATTAAGCCCTCTCACCCTTGAGAAATATCATAAGCTATTGATAGCATGATCATGAGCCATTTCCCCATGGTGGAACCGCGGGAAAAAAGATCTGGGGCTCTCCTTCCCCCCCAAACTTTGGGATTTGGGTTCCCCTAACTAGTTGTTCCTCACTATCAACAGGCCCATTACATTATTCCTCAATAAGAGGTTGACACCCTCGAAGGGAATCTCATCTGAAATACCTACAGGGAGATAGCCAACTTGGTCTAGCTGGAGTCTACCTGGAGATAATTCCAGGGGTCAACGCCCCCGGGCCCGGTCCGGACCAGGCCTCCTGTTGGACCAGAGCCTGATCAACCAGGCTGTTACTGCTGGCCGCACGCAGTCCAACGTACGAACCACAGCCCAGCTGGTCAGGTACCGACTTTAGGTGCCTGTCCAGTGCCTGTTGAAGACAGCCAGGGTTTGTTGGTAATCCCCTGATGTATGCTGGGAGGCAGTTGAACAATCTTGGGCCCCTCACACTTATTGTGTTGTCCCTCAACGTGATAGTGGCACCCCTGCTCTTCATTGGGGGGATGTTACATCGCCTGCCGAGTCTTTTGCTTTCGTAGGGAGTGATTTTTGTGTGCAAGTTTGGTACTAAGCCCTCGAGAATTTTCCATGTTATATAATAATGTATCTCCCCGCCTGCGTTCTAGAGAGTACAGGTTTAGGAACTTCAAGCGTTCCCAGTAGTTGAGGTGGTTTATCCACTTATGCGTGTAAAGGTTCTCTGCACATTTTCAAGGTCAGCAATTTCACCCGCCTTGAAAGGTGCCATTAGTGTGCAGCAATATTCTAGCCTAGATAGAACAAGCGATCTGTAAAGTGTCAACATAGGCTTGGCATCCCTGGTTTTGAAAGTTCTCATTATCCATCCTGTCATTTTTCGAGCAGATGCAATTGCTACTTTGTTATGGTCCTTGAAGGTGAGATCCTCTGACATGATCACTCCCATGTCTTTGACATTAGTTTTTCACTCTATTGTGTGGTTGGAATTAAGTTTGTACTCCGAAGATATTTTAATTTCCCACGTTTTCCGTATCTGAGTAATTGAAATTTCTCATCATTGAACTTCATATTGTTTTCTGCAGCCCATTTAAAGATTTGGTTTATGTCTGCTTGGAGTCTAGCCGTGTCTTCAACGGTGGACACTGTCATACATATTCGGGTGTCATCTGCAAAGGAAGACACAGCACTGTGGCTTATATCCCGTCGATATCTGATATGAGGATGAGGAATAGGATGGGAGCAAGTACTGTGCCTTGTGGAACAGAGCTTTTCACAGTAGCTGCCTCAGACTTTACTCTGTTGACTACTACTCTTTGTGTTCTACATGTTAGGAAATTATAGATCCATCTACCAACTTTTCCTGTTATTCCTTTATCACGCATTTTGTGTGCTATTACACCATGGTCACACTTGTCAAAGGCTTTTGCAAAATCTGTGTATATAACATCTGCATTCCTTGTCGTAGTGGTCCAGTAGTTGGGACAGACAGGAGCAGCCTGCTCTAAACCCATGCTGTTCTGGGTTGTGCAATTGATGGGTATCAAGATGGGTTGCGATCTTGCTTCTTAGAACCCTTTCAAAGATTTTTATGATATGGGACGTTAGCGCAATTGGTCTGTAGTTTTTTATTGCTTTACTGCCCCCTTTGTTGAGCGGGGCTATGTCTGTTGTTTTTAGTAGCTGGGGACGATCCCAGTGTCCATGCTTCCTCTCCATAAGATGTTAAAAGCATGTGATAGGGGCTTCTTGCAGTTCTTGATGAACACGGAGTTCCATGAGTCTGGGCCTGGAGCAGAGTGCATGGGCATGTCATTTTTGCCTTTTCGAAGTCATTTGGCGTCGTGGTGATGTCAGAAAGGCATGCATCTGTCAAATTCTGTGGCACTCTCATAAAAAATTCATTTAGGTTTTCGATTTTCAGTCTGGTTAGTGGCTCGCTAAAAACTGAGTCATACTGGGACTTAAGTAACTCACTTATTTCCTTGCTGTCATCTGTGTAGGACCCATCCCGTTTAAGTAGGGACCCAATACTGGTTGTTGTTCTCGACTTTGATTTTGCATAGGAAAAGAAATACTTTGGGTTTCTTTCAATTTCATTTATGGCTTTTTGTTCTTCCCGTGTCTCTTGATTCCTGTAAGATTCCTTTAGTTTTAATTCAATGTTTGCTATTTCTCTGACTAGTGTCTCCCTACGTATTTCAGAGATATTGGCCTCCTGTAGCCGCTCCGTTATTCTTTGCCTTCGCCTGTATAGGGAGCGCATCTCTCTTTCTAGTTTGCATCTTCTCCTCCTTTTCCTTAAGGGAATTTGCCTTGAGCAAACCTCGAGTACCACAGAGTTAATTTGTTCTAGACATAGGTTGGGATCCGTGATGCTTAGGCAATCTCCCCAGTTTATATCATTTAGGACTTGGTTTACTTGGTCCCACCTTATGTTTTTGTTATTGAAGTTGAATTTGGAGAAAGCTCCCTCGCGGCTGATCACATTTTGTTGATCTGGGGCTCCCCGCATGCATGTCTGGACCTCTATTATGTTGTGATCTGAGTATATTGTTTTTGATATGATGACATTTTGTATCAGATCATCATTGTTGGTGAAGATGAGGTCCAGCGTATTCTCTAATCTTGTGGGCTCTACTATTTGCTGGTTTAAGGTGAATTTGTTGCAGAGATTTAAAAGTTCATGCATGTGTGAATTTTCATCTGAGCTGCCTCCTGGTGTTATCTCTGCTACCACATTGTTTGCAATGTTCCTCCATTTTAGGTGCCTGAGGTTGAAATCCCCAGTAGCAAGATGTTGGGGGCAGGAGCTGGAAGATTTTCCAGACAGTGGTCAATTTTCAGAAGCTGTTCCTGGAATTGTTGGGACGTTGCATCCGGGGGCTTGTAGACAACCACGATGACTAGGTTTTGATTCTCGACCTTTATTGCTAGTTGGTATGCAGATTCTACCCATAACTTGTGTACAGGTGTTCTTATGGTCAAACCCGTAATACCCTTCAATAATATATCTTTCCCAGTATAGGTATCATTAGATACTGGCAGCACTCCAGCACGTAGCAAGGAGTAGGTGCTACATCCATCTCTCAAGGACAACATGTTCTCAACCCTGCCCACATTCTTATGCAAGGCAACTGTAGACTTACTACAAAATACATGCATCCTGGGGTCCAGATCCAAGGGTTCCTCCTCACCTTGCCTTGAAGACCTAATGCAAGCCACTGGATGTGTCTCTGCAGTTAGGGTTCCCTGGGATGGTTCCTCCCTTCTCTGAACTTGCTGTTTATAAAAGCAAAACTTTTGTATGTGCCCAGTTTTGTTACAGTAGTAACAGGTATAATTCTTAAAGGTATTTTTACCATTTGGTGTAGGACTGGTACTGTGTGCTCGAGGAACTGAAACATTATCTGATGTTCTAGGTAAACTTTGAGCTCCAGCTGACTTACCTTTTCCTTCTATTTGAGAGGGTGCCTCAGCCTTCATTTGTCCCTGAAAATTCTTATCCCACTTACCTTTACGACCATAGGATTTGGAATAAGGTTTAGAGCGAGTTGGGAAATTTTCAGAAAGAGCATGGCTTTTTTTACTTACCAATTCCCTACGAGCTAAAAATCTGTCACCCAGATCCAGCGCTGCTGAAAGATTATCTGGGTTTTTGTCCTCCAAATATTCTCTGAGGTCAACAGGAATTGCATTGTACAATTCCTCATGAACAATTAGGTCTATTAATTTGTCAAAGTCTCTGTTCACTCCTTTTGAACAAACCCATTTCTTAAAATGGAACAGTTTCTCATTTCCAAACTCAGTTAAGGTCTGCCCATCTCAAAATTTTTGACCTCTGAACTTTTGCCTATATTTCTCAGGTACCATTTGGTATGCAAACAATACTACTTAATTTTATCATAGTCAGAAAATTCTCTTCCCTCCAGAGTCTCTACTCTTTGTAATCCTTTACCTAGAAGCTGCATGTGAATTAGGGTGGCCCACTGCTGTTTGGGCCATCCTTGCTCCAAAGCAGTCTTCTCAAAAAAGGAAAAATATCTATCTGTGTCACTCTCTGTAAACTTAGGGACAAAATGTGCAGCTTTAGTTATGTTAAAGAACTGCTCAGGCTCTTGTTCTGAACCTCCTAACCTTTGACTTACTCTCTCCTTAGCTTCTATTAATTTTGTTTCAGCCTCTGCCACAGCAAGTCTAAGCCTCATCATCGTTTCTTTATCATCTGGAGTAGGTGATCCCTCATTGTCACTGTTAACAAGCATGTTTACTAATGAATTATTTAGCTCCTCACTGAAGCCTGAAAAGTCTAAAGAATCAGCTTCTGACATAAATTTTATCCTTAAACTCTTGCTTCCCTCTTACAGTATCAGTGGACAAGTTTTCCCACAGGCACTTCCAATAACAAAGTTCAATGTAAAATATGCACATAGCACTTTACCATAACTACAAACAAAATGTGTTACTCAACCTTTATCCCAACTCTGGAGAAAACAACCTGTAAACTAATATATGAAAACAACCTTCCACTGACACCACCTTGGTAATTTTTATCCTACCAGAAACATGCAACTGTTGTTACCCCATACCAGTAAATAAAGTTCAAAGAAAGTTTTGAGTTATTTTAACAGTCAAATAACTCTCCCGGTCAAGGCCCCCATGTTATGTTGTTTTCCCTTTACTTTGATGTTATGGTTCTACTACATGGTCTAGCATGGGTATTTACTTTAAGGTCTTATAGTCTAGGGTGATACTTACATTCATGATTAGCTTGGCTGTCTCTAAACCATTCATCAGTCCTCTCAATGGGTTATTTAAACCACCATCATAAAAAAATATAATATATTGAGGGATATATATATACAGGTCTCAATCATAATAACATGTAACTAGCATCTCCAAGCCACATGGCCCACCTGCCACAATTAACACCCCTTCTCATCAACATGTCCTCACCCACCAGTGTCTTGACACACTGTAATCGCAGGATATGATGGTTGCATCAATTTCAAACATATCTCTCACCTCTGGTACACACATTTTCCACAGAATATAAGAAAAAAACACCAGTGCTTCCCATCAGCCTGAAGCCATCTTAGAGAGTCAGCCAGAGAGGGAGGGAGGAGCTTCTAAGCTCCTCCCACTCCAAACAAACAAAAGAATTTCAACAAGCACAACAAACAAAATAATGTCAACAGCACAATTCCCTAGCTACCACAATAACTGTTTTTCTCATACACCTTATTTACTTTTACAAAGAGAAATACAACTTTATAAACTACTTATTTAAATGTGTGTGTGAGCTGGTGTTCCAGAAAATTATAAGTCCTTAAGACCTGGTGACATAGTGATTATTGACAATGATGGTCCGAGGTCCCAATGGCCTCTTGGAAAAATTGTGACCATATATCCTGATGCAAATGGAATCATCAAGACAGTTGATGTTTTGAGCAAATATATACTATAACCTATTATATTGAGAAAATCAGGTTGGTTCAGCTTCTTTTAAGTCTTAAGGGTGGCCTGACCTCAAGACCTCATTTAGCAAAATTGTGATCAATTCAGTATAATTAGGTATTCCTGAGTAATTGCCACCCAAATACATCAATACATGTTGGGTCCTATAGCCCCATAACATCTGCAAATTCTAAATATTGTAAAAATCTCTCGTCGGTCGATGCATGCAGGGGATGATAGGAAATAGCTAACACCACCTGCTTGAATGCTGGTTGCCTTGGACCAAAACATCTAGCATTGGCTGGGCGCCAAGGTATTGGACCAGTGTGGTACGGTGAGTAGAGCACTGTGTACCTTGTCCCAAGGTTCATAGGTTCGAGTCTCCTTCGGCCTGAGATTAGCGTTTGTGAATAGTATATATATATATATATATATATATATATATATATATATATATATATATATATATATATATATATATATATGTATATCCAAAACAACAACTGTGAAAGAATAGCGAAATTCCAATTCCAAGCTCTTTCGTGACTTCTCTCATTATCAAGGAACTAAAGACTACACCTCACACACGTGACAACACCCGACTGTAAAACACACCTGATACTCTACCCAAGCATTAAGATTTTTTACTTGTCTAATGCATCATTAAATTCTTTCCAAATTTTATTAATTATAAATGAATCAAATTTATATAAACTAATAGAAACATTCATATAATTTTCAAAACTGCTTTTTATGAAAAATGATTCTATTATATTCCTGTCGACGATTGATTTGCTTGATATACCTTTCTCAGCATTTTGAAAATCCATTTGATGGTTAAAATCTCTCACATGAATAAATAGAGCATAAGAATCTTGTCCAGTTTTAATGCTATATTTATGTTGTTTTAATCTTAGTTCAAGATTTTACCAGTTTCACCGTAATAAACTTTATCGCAAATTTTAGAAGGAATCTTATAGACAGTGCCTTGATAATGCGAGAATTCACGAAATCGATTGGGATTTCGCTATTCTTTCACATATTGTGATATCACCTGTTTACTGTGATCTTATTGCATATATATATATATATATATATATATATATATATATATATATATATATATATATATTACAGTGGTACCCCGGATTTCGTCAATAAATCGTCCCAGAAGGCTGTTCGAGTGCCGTTACCGAACGAATTTGTTCCCATAAGGACGAATGTAAATTAGATTACTCCGATTCAGACCCCTAAAAATACACTTACAAAAGCACTTACAAAAATACACTTACATAATTGTTCGAGTTGGGAGCTGTACGAAATCCGGGGTACCACTGTATGTATATATATATATATATATATATATATATATATATATATATATATATATACCTATATATATATATATATATATATATATATATATATATATATATGGATCGACCCGCAGATACTAAAAACAACAGACATAGCCCCGCTCCACAAAGGGGCAGTAAAGCAATAGCAAAAACTACAGACCAATTGCGCTAACGTCCCATTTCATAAAAATCTTTGAAAGGGTTCTAAGAAGCAAGATCGCCACCCATCTTGATACCCATCAATTGCACAACCCAGGACAGCATGGGTTTAGAGAAGGTCGCTCCTGTCTGTCCCAACTACTGGACCACTACGACAAGGTCCTGGATGCTCTAGAAGATAAACAGAATGCAGATGTTATATACACAGATTTTGCAAAGCCTTTGACAAGTGTGACCATGGTGTAATAGCACACAAAATGCGTGATAAAGGAATAACAGGAAAAGTTGGTAGATGGATCTATAATTTCCTAACACGTAGAACACAAAGAGTAGTAGTCAACAGAGTAAAGTCTGAGGCAGCTACTGTGAAAAGCTCTGTTCCACAAGGCACAGTACTTGCTCCCATCCTATTCCTCATCCTCATATCAGACATTGACAGGGATATAAGCCACAGTGCTGTGTCTTCCTTTGCAGATGACACCCGAATCTGTATGACAGTGTCCACCGTTGAAGACACGGCTAGACTCCAAGCAGACATAAACCAAATCTTTAAATGGGCTGCAGAAAACAATATGAAGTTCAATGATGAGAAATTTCAATTACTCAGATACGGAAAACGTGAAGAAATTAAAATCTCATCGGAGTACAAAACTAATTCCAACCACACAATAGATCGAAAAACTAATGTCAAAGACCTGGGAGTGATCATGTCAGAGGATCTCACCTTCAAGGACCATAACAATGTAGCAATTGCATCTGCTCGAAAAATGACAGGATGGATAATGAGAACCTTCAAAACCAGGGATGCCAAGCCCATGTTGACACTTTACAGATCGCTTGTTATATCTAGGCAGGAATATTGCTGCACACTAACTGCACCTTTCAAGGCGGGTGAAATTGCTGACCTTGAAAATGTGCAGAGAACCTTCACCGCACGCATAAGTGCGATAAACCACCTCAACTACTGGGAACGCTTGAAGTTCCTAAACCTGTACTCTCTAGAACGCAGGCGGGAGAGATACATTATTATATACACATGGAAAATTCTCGAGGGCTTAGTACCAAACTTGCACACAAAAATCACTCCCTACGAAAGTAAAAGACTCGGCAGGCGATGTAACATCTCCCCAATGAAGAGCAGGGGTGCCACTAGCACGTTGTGGGACAACACAATAAGTGTGAGGGGCCCAAGATTGTTCAACTGCCTCCCAGCATACATCAGGGGGATTACCAACAAGCCCCTGGCTGTCTTCAAGCAGGCACTTGACAGGCACTTCAAGTCGGTACCTGATCAGCCGGGCTGTGGTTCGTACGTTGGACTGCGTGCGGCCAGCAGTAACAGCTTGGTTGATCAGGCTCTGGTCCAACAGGAGGCCTGGTCACAGACCGGGACGCGTGGGCGTTGACCCCTGGAATTCTCTCCAGGTAGACTCCAGGTGTATATATATATATATATATATATATATATATATATATATATATATATATATATATATATATATATATATATATATACAGTGGTACCCCGGATTTCGTACAAAAAATAATTTAGCTTATTCCAACTATTTTAAATAGGTTACAATAATTAATTAATAAACAAAACAATGAAATATATTTTGTTTCGTTAGGTTTAGAATTATTTTTCGAAATTCTTACATACATCAGCAAGAAGAGCATTGCTATTTAAGCCAAAACTGCAATTTTTACATATTCGGCACTTTTATATATATATATATATATATATATATATATATATATATATATATATATATATATATATATATATATAGACAAGTGAAAATTTGTGTATGCAATAATTTCCCCAAAATCATTCTGAACATAACGAAAAAATATATTTCATAGTGTTTGTTTCTTATTAAATTAATGTTAACGTATCTAAAATATATTTAGTTGGGTTAGGCTAAATTAAATTGCGCTTGTTGTAATAAGGTTAGGTAGGTTTTCAAAGTTTCTCTTGGTACAAAATTATTAATTCTTACATTAACATAAATGAAAAAATATATATCTTTAAACGTATAAGAGAAAATTTTAGAAAGGACTTAATTTTAGATGAGTTCTTGCTAATTGACCAGTTTTACCTAATCGGCACGACATATTATATATATATATATATATAGTATATAGACGTGCCGAATAGGTAAAACTGGTCAATTACCAAGAAGTTATTTTAAATTAAGTCCTTTCTAAAAAATTTCCCTTATACATTTATAGATATATATGTTTTTTTTTTCATTTATGTGAATATAAAAATTAATAATTTTGTAGCAAAATAACCCTTGAATACTTACCTAACCTTATTACAACAAGCGCAATTTAATTTAGCCTAATCCAACTAAATATATTTTAGATAAGTTTACAATAATTTAATAATACACATACACAATGAAATAAAAAAAAAATCTTAGGTTTAGAATGATTTTTGCCAAAATATTGCATAGACAAATTTTCGCATATATTATTCATCAAGAAGAGCGTTGCTATTTAAGCCATGAGCCTTGTGTATGTGTCTGTGTGTGTACTCACCAAGTTATGGTTGCAGGGGTCGAGGCACATCTCATGACCCCGCCTCCTCATTGGTCGCTACTAGGTCACTCTTCCTGCTCCATGAGTTTTATCATACCTCTTCGTGTGTGAGTGATGTGTGTGTACTCACCTAATTGTGGTTGCAGGGGTTGAGACTCGGCTCCTCTTAGTTACCATTTTGTTCTAGGCACATGTCGATTAGACACTAGGTCTGTTGTATGTACTCACCTAATTCTCACCTCACCTAATTGTGGTTGCAGGGGTCGAGACTCAGCTCCTGGCCCCGCCTCTGCACTGTCCGCTACTGGGTCTCTGCTCTCCCTGCTCCGTGAGCTTTATCATACCTTGTCTTAAAACTATGTATGGTTCCCGCCTCCACTATATCGTTCGCTAAACTATTCCACTTCCTAACTACTCTATGGCTGAAGAATTGCTTCCTAACATCCCTCTGACTCATCTGAGTCTTCAGCTTTCAGTTGTGTCCCTTGTTTCTGTGTTTCCTCTCTGGAACATCCTGTCACTATCTACCTTGTCGATTCCCCGCAGTATTTTGTATGTCGTTATCATGTCTCCTCTAACCCTTCTGTCTTCCAGTGTTGTTAGTCCTATTTCCCTCAACCTTTCTTCATAAGGCAGTCCCCTGAGTTGTGGAACTAACCTTGTCGCAAACCTTTGCACTTTCTCTAATTTCTTGACGTGCTTGACCAGGTGTGGGTTCCAGACTGGTGCTGCATACTCTAGTATGGGCCTGACGTATACGGTATACAGTGTCTTGAACGATTCCTTGTTAAGGTAACGGAACGCTAATCTTAGGTTTGCCAGTCGCCCATATGCTGCCGCGGTTATCTGGTTGATGTGTGCCTCCGGAGACGTGCTTGGTGTTATACTCACCCAAGGTCTTTCTCCTTTGATGAGGTTTGTAGCCTTTGTCCACCTAGCCTGTACTCTGTCAGCGGTCTTCTTTGCCCTTCTCCGATCTTCATGACTTTGCATTTGGTGGGGTTAAATTCGAGAAGCCAGTTGCTAGACCAGATGTCAAGCTTGTCCAGGTCACTTTGAAGTCCTGCTTGGTCTTCATCTGATGTGATTCTCCTCATTAATTTCACATCATCTGCGAAAAGAGACACTTCTGAGTCTATCTCATCCGTCATGTCATTCACATATAGCAAGAATAGCACTGGTCCTAGGACTGACCCCTGCGGTACACCGCTCGTCACAGGCGCCCACTGTGATACCTCATCACGCACCATGACCCGTTGTTGCCTCCTGTGAGGTATTCCTGATCCATTCCAGTGCCCTTCCTGTTATACACGCTTGGTCTTCCATCTTCTTTACTAATCTCATGTGAGGAACTGTGTCAAAGGCCTTCCTGCAGTCCAAGAAAATGCAGTCAACCCACCCTTCTCTCTCTTGCCTTACCTCTGTTACTTTATCATAGAACTCGAGGAGGTTTGTTACACAGGATTTGCCTTCCTGAAACCGTGCTGTCTGGCGTTGATTAACCTGTTCTGCTCCAGATGCTCCACCATTCTTTTTCTGATGATTTTCTCCAAGACTTTGCACACTATACACGTAAGTGACACAGGTCTGTAGTTTAGTGCCTCTTTTCTGTCTCCATTTTTAAAGATGGGGACTACGTTGGCCTTTTCCATATCTCAGGTAGCTGCCCAGTTTCAAGGGATGTGTTGAAAATTTTGGTAAGTGGCACACTCAGAACCTCAGCTCCTTCCCGAAGGACCCATGGTGAGATATTGTCCGGACCCATTGCCTTTGAGGTGTCAAGGTCACTGAGTAACTGCTTCACCTCCCCCTCAGATGTGTGTATTCCCTCCAGCACTCGATACATCCCTTGTTGGTGATGCACCCCGTCCTGTCCACCCAACTGCCTCCCTTCCTCCACTGTGAATACTTCCCTAAACCTCGAGTTGAGCTCCTCACATACCTCTTGATCATTACTTGTGAGTTCCCCATCTTCTCTCCTCAGCCTTATCACCTGATCCTTTACTGTTGTCTTCCTTCTGATGTGGCTGTACATCAGTTTTGGGTCAGACTTGACTTTCGATGCTATGTCGTTTTCGTACTGTTTCTGGGCCTCCCTCCGTACCTGTGCATACTCGTTTCTAGCTCTTCGACTAATCTCCTTGTTTGCTTGGGTTCTTTGCCTTCTGTACCTTTTCCATTCTCTGGCACTCTGAGTCTTTGCCTCCCTGCATCTTTGGGTAAACCAGGGGCTCTTTCTTGTCTTCCCATTTATTCTTTTTCCTTTGGGTATAAACCGTTCCTCTGCCTCCTTGCACTTTGTCGCTACGTATTCCATCATTTCATTTACTGACTGTCCTTCCATTTCCCTTTCCCACAGAATCTCCTGCAGGAAATTCCTCATACCTGTATGTGTGTGTGTGTGTGTGTGTGTGTGTGTGTGTGTGTGTGTGTGTGTGTGTGTGTGTGTTACAAAATGACACAATATCTATTAGTAATAGACATCTCCAGTGAACACTAGAAAGGATAGCCCTTCTAGCATCCAGCCTGTTACTGGGCTTTTGCAACAAAGTCAGTATCCTGGTTCAGTTATCCGACATATTATATAGCTTAAGAGGATTGCAACTGATAGGGTACTAACCAAACAGATATTTAAATGGTTTATTAACAAAGTGAGAAAATCTAGGGTAGCAAAGTAAATCAAATATAAAGATATTAATTAAGATATCAATTAGAAGGTTAATTAGGAGGGTAGCTCCTACACTGCTCTCATATACAATAAGTCTGTGCTGAGGGCACATATATATAAATGACTCAGAAGTACCATCAGGTACAATGTCAGTAATTACAATAATATATACAAAAAAGAATAAAGGTGTGTATGAGTGTGCTCCCGGTAACTCTAAGACTCGACTCAACCAGTGTACGACTGAACTTCTCTTAAGCTATCTGCTCTAACAAACTGACAATCAGAACAGCTTGATTGTCCAGTAAAATGACCAATTCGCAGAACAGCAATATAACAGGCGACAGCAACACAGCGTCAGGAACAAGGAGATAGAAAATCGACCCTAACTGGGGACCATCAATAGATCCTCCAAAACAGTCACAAAACTCCCTTTCTACTGAAGCTAGGTTCAGCATAAACAATCCCAAACTGTGACGGTGCACAGATGCCTTATCGAAGTAGGTCCAGAGCTATAGCTTGAGACCTGAGTTTTATCAGTGTCAATGTGACACGCAACCCAGAACAACGTCGAATAAGCACTGTCTAGTCTATTCTCTGTGAACAGAGTTACACAGAGTCCTGAGAAGTATGATTCGCCTCACCAACGAATGCATACTCTACCCAACAGAGTCTAAATGTCGAGAAAACAAGTAGAAATTGGAGTGAGGTGTTGACTCGACGAAGGTCAACAGGCCAGAGAGAGAGAGGGAAGAGGAACAACCACCCAGCTCAGGTGTGTTCAGCGACTGACTCCTCCCAGCAACTAGACGCCGGCAGCATAACAGTAGTTTGCCAACTCCAAGGCAGTTACGACACACTCCAACACAATATAAAATATTACATCCTACCTAATAAATATAGCTAAGTCAAATAGGTCAAATAATAGTCTAATAATAGTATAAAGCACGATATTAACGATTTAGCTATTATCGAGAATATCAGCAATATAAAATTATAGAAAATGGAAATATACATTATATACATTGAGGCCCAATTCTGGGGGCGCAATAGTGTGTGTAACGAAACGAAATGTTTCGGCCCCGCCGGGAATTGAACCCGGGCCCTCCGTGCGTGAAGCAAGAGCGCTAGCCACCTCTGTGTGTGTATGTGTGTGTGTGAATGTGTGTGTTAGTTAGTTACCATTTTGTCCTAGGCCCATGTCGATTAGACACTAGGCCTGTTGTATGTATGTGTGTGTGTGTGTGTGTAACGAAACACTTCGAAATGTTTCGGCCCCGCCGGGAATTGAACCCAGGCCCTCCGTGCGTGAAGCAAGAGCGCTAGCCACCATGCCATCGGGGTGTGTGTGTGTGATGTACTCACCCTCACCTAATTGTACTCACCTAATTGTGGTTGCAGGGATCGAGACTCAGCTCCTGGCCCCACCTCTTCACTGATCGCTACTAGGTCCTCTCTCTCCCTGCTCCATGAGCTTTATCATACCTCGTCTTAAAGCTATGTATGGTTCCTGCCTCCACTACCTCACTTTCCAGACTATTCCACTTCCTGACAACTCTGTGACTGAAGAAATACTTCCTAACATCCTTTTGACTCATCTGAGTCATCAACTTCCAATTGTGACCCCTTGTTTCGGTGTCCCCTCTCTGGAACATCCTGTCTCTGTCCACCTTGTCTATTCCACGCAGTATTTTGTATGTCGTTATCATGTCTTCCCTAACCCTCCTGTCCTCCAGTGTCGTCAGGCTTATTCCCCTTAACCTTTCTTCGTAGGACATTTCCCCTTAGCTCTGGAACTAGCCTTGTTGCAAACCTTTGCACTTTCTCTAATTTCTTGACGTGCATGACCAGGTGTGGGTTCGAAACTGGTGCTACATAATCCAGTATGGGCCTGACGTACACAGTGTACAGTGTCTTGAACGATTCCTTACTGAGGAATCGGAACACTACACTTAGGTTTGCCAGGCGCCCATATGCTGCACCAGTTATCTAGTTGACGTGCACTTCAGGAGATGTGCTCGGTATTATACTCACCCCAAGAACTTTTTCCTTGAGTCTCTCTATCTAATATAAACCCACTCAAAATTCTCCTCACCAACTTAAATAGGACCCATTACCACAACACAAGACACAGATCACTTTTTTATATAACCCGAGTCCATATCAACCTATGTAAAAATTCTATGCACATAAAGGGCCCCAGAATCTGGAATTCATTACCAACAGACATAGCCCCACTCCACAAAGGGGGCAGTAAAGCAATAGCAAAGAACTACAGACCAATAGCGCTAATGTCCCATATCATAAAAATCTTTGAAAGGGTTCTAAGAAGCAAGATCGCCACTCATCTAGATACCCATCAATTACACAACCCAGGGCAGCATGGGTTTAGAGCAGGTCGCTCATGTCTGTCCCACCTACTCGACCACTACGACAAGGTTCTGGATGCTCTAGAAGACAAACAGAATGCAGATGTTATATACACAGACTTTGCAAAAGCCTTTGACAAGTGTGACCATGGTGTAATAGCACACAAAATGCGTGATAAAGGAATAACAGGAAAAGTTGGTAGATGGATCTATAATTTCCTAACAAGTAGAACACAAAGAGTAGTAGTCAACAGAGTAAAGTCTGAGGCGGTTACAGTGAAAAGCTCTGTTTCACAAGGCACAGTACTCCCTCCCATCCTGTTCCTCATCCTCATATCGGACATAGACAGGGATATAAGTAACAGTGCCGTGTCTTCCTTTGCAGATGACACCCGAATCTGTATGACAGTGTCCACCGTTGAAGACACTGCAAGTCTCCAAGCAGACATAAACCAAATCTTTAAATGGGTTGCAGAAAACAATATGAAGTTCAATGATGAGAAATTTCAATTACTCAGATATGGAAAACGTGAAGAAATTAAAATCTCATCGGAGTACAAAACAAATTCCAACCACATAATAGAGCGAAAAACTAATGTCAAAGACCTGGGAGTGATCATGTCAGATTGTCTCACATTCAAGGACCATAACAAAGTAGCAATCGCATCTGCTAGAAAAATGACAGGATGGATAATGAGAACCTTCAAAACCAGGGATACCAAGCCCATGTTGACACTTTTCAGGTCGCTTGTTCTATCTAGGCTTGAATATTGCTGCACACCTTTCAAAACAGGTGAAATTGCTGATCTAGAAAATGTGCAGGGAACCTTCACGGCACACATAACTGCGATAAACCACCTCAATTACTGGGAACGCTTGAAGTTCCTAAACCTGTACTCCCTAGAACGCAGGCGGGAGATATACATTATTATATACACGTGGAAAATTCTCGAGGGATTAGTACCAAACTTGCACATGAGAGTCACTCCCTACGAAAGCATAAGACTCGGCATGCGATGTAACATCCCCCCAATGAAAAGGAGGGGTGCCACTAGCACGTTGAGAGACAACACAATAAGTGTCAGGGGCCCAAGACTGTTCAACTGCCTCCCAGCATACATCAGGGGGATTACCAACAAACCCCTGGCTGTCTTCAAGCAGGCACTGGACAGGCACCTAAAGTCAGTACCTGACCAGCCAGGCTGTGATTCGTACGCTGGACTGCGTGCGTCCAGCAGTAACAGCCTGGTTGATCAGGCTCTGATCCAACATGAGGCCTGGTCACAGACAGGGCCGCAGGGGCGTTGACCCCTTTAACTCTCGCCAGGTATACTCCAGTAAATACTAAGATAACCTTGTCTGAAAATCAATTTAAGACTCTTCTCAAAATCCACCTACTCACCCTAAACTAAATACTCATACTGTAAATTACATTAAAAAATGCTCAATATTATTATCCTATAAGATAATTTCAATTTTTACTAATATGTGTACATATAGGTTCTGGCATCTACACGGCGACACACCACACGTCTTGATGACTCGCTTCACACTCTGTCGTCCTTGGGGAATCCAGAAAGTTTCCCTAATGCAATTTAAGGTATCTTGTACTCCACCATGCATCACATTTTTATAAGCATTTAATACAATTAAAGTTGTCAGATGATGAGTCTTGGGCAGCAAGATAGGGTGTTTAGCATATTCACCCAATTCAGCATTTTGCAATCTACCTCTGCACCTGATTACGTCATCCGCCAAGTACAGCTACAATTTCGCTAATAATAAACCTTTCCCAATTTTTCCATCCCTTAGTAATTTAATCTCCTCTCCATAGATTTCTCCTTGTACTCTCTGTATCCAGTATTTCAGGGATGAGGAAAATCATACGGGATATTTATCTTGTTTATGAAGTTAAACACCAACTTCGTGACATTAATCAATTTTGGGAAGGATGAGTATCTATTTATATCAATGGCTATGGAGGGACCAAGGACTGGAGCTGTGTTCACAGTAATTTCCACCGGAGCAATATGCGCCTTTTGAACAGGCCAATTAATTTTATCCACCAACCAACTGGGTCCCTTAAACCACTATAAAGTCTTCACAAATTTTACATAAGTCAACGGACGAGACAAGAAATCAGCTGGGTTCTCCACCCCGAGAATATGGTTAAAAGTTAACTTATGTTGGCCCAAACTGTCATATTTCTCTTGCATCTGGTTAATTTCTGCGACTCGATTTTGCACGAATATAATCTTGCTGTTTCCGTTGCGGATCCACTGCAAGGATACCTCATTATCAGACCAAATTATGGTGTCGCTAATATTTATCTCCGGCAATTTACTCCGTATATAATCAGCTAATTTGACACCCACATAAATGGCTGTTAATTCCGACTGAGGTAAGGTACGTAATTTAATTGAAGCCACTGTAGTTTTAGACATGACAAGAGAAATGTCTTTATTACATTGAAGATAAGCGACTGCTCCATAAGCTAATTTAGAAGCATCGCAAAAAATGTGGAGTGTATTTTCCACTCCCAGGCGTGTTACACACCGTGGGAACTCCAACATTGGAATTTTCTCGTAATCACCAATTAATTCTTCCCACCTGTTAACGAATTCCTCAGGTAGGGTTTCATCCCAAGCACACTACTGCTTCCATGCCTCTTGTACCAATAATTTCCCTCGGATTGTAAGAGGCGCCACTAAGCCTAGCGGATCGAAACATTTTTAAACTTGAGCAAGCAGAACCCTCTTCGTTAATTTATTGGGCATACTATAATTGTTAGGCTTTAACGATAACAAGTCTCTCTCAGTATCCCAAGTCAGTCCCAATACATTGCTACAACCAGATACTCCATCTCCGGGATTATCTTTATTTATTCGGTCCATTAACTTGGACGAATTACTATTCCACTGCCTGAGAGGCATATTTGCACCTTGCATTATGCCATTAGCCTCTTCATATATCTTCATTAGCTCATCTTCAGTGGATGTCACAGCCAGGAAATTGTCCACATAGAATTGTTTACTCATTATTTCACTTAGTGGACCACCTGTACGTT
>WNWK01038378.1:0-17973 GCA_009830355.1 Cherax destructor | reverse complement strand
TCAACAGACTGCATGGCAAAACGTTTCCTCAATAAAGATACCCAAGTGTTGCATATGTGTCTAATTTAACAACTTGTCGGTTCTCTGAACCATTAATCTACAAGGTTACTTACATTGGTCACTACTCAGAAAAAAGTAAAATAAAATCCCTTAAAAGTAGAATAAGATCCTTAAAAGTAGAATAAGATACCTTAAAAGTAGAATAAGATCCCTTATCGTGCCAAATTAGCCAAATAGGCAAAGTGAAAAATAAATTTTAATTATTAACTCTCTGGTAAAATTACATCTTTTTCAAAATAACTATTGATGTCATTAAACATAAAACCATTCAAGATTAATGAAGGTTATTCATATTGAGTAAGTCAACTAACTGACCCTAAAGAACAATTTAATCTATTCATCAATTTTAATGAGGTTTATGTCATAATCGATTAAGACCAGATTTCCAAGATTTTGTACATTATTGATAATATGCACTTGGAAAATCCAAGAAGGACTAGTCTCAAATCTGCACACAGAAATCACTCCCTACAAAGGCAAGAGATTAGGCAGGCAGTGTAAAATCTTCCCGATGAAATGCAGGGACGCTATGAGTACGCTAAGAGACGACACAATAAGTGGCAGGGGCAGAAGATTGTTTAGCATGCATAAGGGAGATTACCAATAGCCCCCTGGCTGTCTTCGAGAAGGAGCTGTACAGACACCTAAAGTCAGTACACAACCAGCCGGGCTGTGGTTCGTACTTTGGTTTGCTTGTGGCCAGCAGCAACAGCCTGGTTGATCAAGCCCTGATCCACAGGGCCTCGAGGGCGTTGACCCCCGAGACGCCTTCGAAGTATCGTCTGGAAAAAAATTAGGATATGTACTGCATATCCATCTAACTTAATTTTATGATATATGTGAAAATAATCAGCATTTATGATGGCAAAAATAGCAATATGAGGAAAAAAAACAATTTTTTTTCGACAATAATTATTTTAATATCTCTATTACCTTTATGTACATAAAAAAATCTTTCTAAGTATCAAATTTAATTTTTTTATATAAATCTACAACATTCAATTTAATAAATTTTGCAAAGATCTCCCCAAACTAGAGAATTACCCTATTTCCTGGCATACAAAACGCGCTTTTTTTCCTACAGAAAGAAATGGAAAATCAGCTTGCGTCTTATATGCTCAAGGTCAGGGTCAAGGGTAGGCTGTGGGCTACACTATAGCAGTTGTTTACTAACGTTTCGTTAGTAAGTCTTATATTCTCGTGCTCCTTATAAGACAAAAAAAATCGGCTACACATTTTATATTTAGTCTAAAATGTTTTTATGTTCTTAATTATAGTGAAATATCTTGAAGATTAATTACTCAAAATATTGCCACAGGAATATCGATGCTCTGGACCCCTCAGAAGGAATGATGAATATTCTTAAGGACACAGGACTCTACCGAATCACCTATCAAGAGTTGATGGGCTATGGACAAGGCACGGTTCCTCAAGGTAATAACATGTGATCAAGAAGGATCTGCCTAGAATAAGCCAGTAGGCGTATTCCCTTGATCCTTTGTTTCTATATTGATAATTTCTTAAGTCTAAAGAAATTTGCTTGTATGTTACAGAGATTTGTTTAATAAGCCATATTGAAACTACTGCTTTACAACATAACATAATAACATCATATATATATATATATATATATATATATATATATATATATATATATCCATTCTCCGAGGCAATGGGTCCCACAATTGACCCAGAGGTGGACCTCATCCTATATATACATATATATATATATATATATATATATATATATATATATATTTTATATATATATATATATATATATATATATATATATATATATATATATATATATATATATATATATATATATATATATATGCAAGACAACCACTATGAAAAAATAGAAGAATTCCAAGCGCTTTCGTGACTACTCACATTATCAAGGAACTATAACAGTCACATCACACTAACAAAGACAACACCTGGAAGTTGAAAGACTCCTATGAGTCAAAGCGATGTTAGGAAGTATTTCTTCAGTCATAGAGTTGTCAGGAAGTGGAATAGCCTAGAAAGCGACATAGTGGAGGCAGGAACCATACATAGTTTTAAGACGAGGTTTGATAAAGCTCATGGAGCAGGGAGAGAGAGGACCTAGTAGCAATCAGTGAAGAGGCGGGCCCAGGAGCTATGACTCGACCCTGCAACCACAAACAGGTGAGTACACACACACACGCCCGATGGCATGGTGGCTAGCGCTCTTGCTTCACGCACGGAGGGCCCGGGTTCAATTCCCGGCGGTGCCGAAACAATACAAAGTGTTTCGTTACACACACACACACACATACATACAACAGGCCTAGTGTCTAATCGACATGTGCCTAGGACAAAATGGTAACTAACTAACCTCACAGTAGCGTAACATCTCACGACTCTGTGAAGTGGAACATAAGAAAGGACCTGAAACTCTTCCCAAGAATTAAGATTAGTCCAATTTATCATTAAATTCTTCCTAAATTTTATTAATTATAAATGAATCAAATTTATATAAACCAAAAGAAATATTCATATTATTTTCAAAACTGCTTTTAATGAAACTGATTCTAAATTACATAAGAACATAAGAACATAAGAAGGAGGAACACTGCAGCAGGCCTGTTGGCCCATTCTAGGCAGGTCCTTCACATTCCATCCCACTAACAGAATATTTGTTCAACCTAATTTTCAATGCTACCCAAGAAATAAGCTTTGATAATTTTATTTACTCATGTGCAATTCCCACTCAAATCCAACCCCTCTCACTCATGAATTTATCCAACCTAAATTTAAAACTACCCAAGGTCCTAGCTTCAATAACCCTACTAGGCAGACTGTTCCACTCATCAACTACCCTGTTTCCAAACCAATACTTTCCTATATCCTTTCTAAATCTAAACTTATCTAACTTGAATCCATTATTGCGGGTTCTCTCTTGGAAGATACCCTCAAGACCTTATTTATATCCCTTTATTAATACCCATTTTCCACTTGTATACCTCGATCATGTCTCCCCTCATTCTACGTCTTACAAGTGAATGTAATTTAAGGGTCTTCAATCTTTCTTCTAGGAAGATTTCTAATGCTATGTATTAATTTAGTCATTCTACGCTGAATGTTTTCTAACGAATTTATGTCCATTCTGTAATATGGAGACCAGAACTGAGCTGCGTAATCTAGGTGAGGCCTTACTAATGATGTATAAAGCTGTAATATAACCTCTGGACTTCTGTTGCTAACACTTCTTGATATAAATCCCAGTAATCTATTTGCCTTATTACGTACGCTTAGGCATTGCTGTCTTGGTTTAAGGTTGCTGCTTACCATCACCCAAGTCCTTCTCGCAATCTGTATGGCTAAGTTCTACGTTATTTAACTTATAAGTGCTTGGGTTATGGACACTCCGAGCTTTAGAACTTTGCATTTATCTACATTGAACTGCATCTGCCATTTTCTGACCAGGAATTGAGTTTGTCTAAATCCTCCTGTAGTTCACTGACATCTACGTCTGAATCGATTATCCTACCTATCTTCGTGTCATCAGCGAATTTGCTCATATCACTAGAAATTCCTCGTCAAGGTCATTTATATATATTATAAACAACAACGGGCCCAAAACCGATCCTGAGGAACGCCACTTGTTACAGATCCCACTCGATTTAACCCCATTTATGCACACCTCTGCTTCTATTGGTGAGCCATGACTCGATCCATGACAACACTTTTCCCCAATGCCATGAGCAGCCACTTTCTTTAACAGTCTCTGATGTGGTACTCTATCAAAAGCCTTACTAAAATCCAAATAAACAATATCGAATTCTTTATCATTATCAACTGCCTCAAAAGCCTTACTGAAAAAGTTAATAAATTAGTTAGGCAGGAACGGCCCCTGGTGAATCCATGCTGAGTATCATTAATCAAATTATTCCTATCGAGATGGCTTCTTATGTTATCAGCTATAATCGACTCTAGTAATTTGCCTACAATTGATGTTAGACTTATTGGGCGGTAATTTGATGGTAACGACTTGTCCCCTGCTTTAAAAATAGGAATTACATTAGCCATCTTCCACGTATCCGGCACTACACCTGTTTGAAGAGATAGGTTAAAAATGTTAGTTAAGGGTTCACAGAGTTCTATTTTGCATTCCTTAAGAACCCTTGAAAAAGCTCATCAGGGCCTGGCGATTTATTTTGCTTCAAACGGTCTATCTGTTTGATAACTATTTCGCTAGTGACTGTGATACTACATAATTTATCTTCTTCAGGCCCACTAAAATACCTAATTCTTGGGATATTATTAGTGTCTTCCTGAGTGAAAACCGAGAGAAAATAATTATTAAAAATAGAGCACATTTCATTCTCTTTGTCAGTAAGATACCCATAATTATTTTTAAGGGGACCTATCTTATCTCTAACTTTTGTTCTATACACCTGGAAAAAACTTTTGGGTTAGTTTTCGAATCCCTAGCAACTTTAATTTCGTAGTCCGCTTAGCTTTTCTTATCCCTTTTAACGTCCCTCTTAATGTCAATATACTGATTCGTAAGATGACCCTCACCTCTTTTGATACCCTATAAATTCCTTTCTTCTGCCCTAAAAGATATTTGAGCCTATTATTCATCCATTTTGGGTCATTTCTATTCGATCTAATTTCTTTATATGGGATAAATGTTCTTTGGGCAGCATGTATAGTGTTCAGAAAACTGTCATATTGATAGCTCTCTTCATTACCCCAGTCCACAGATGATAAGTGTTCTCTAAGTCCATTGTAATCTGCAAAGCGAAAATCTGGGACCGTTACTGAGTTATTCCTACTATGAAACTTCCATTCAATGCCAAAGGTAATTGATTTGTGGTCGCTTGCGCCGAGTTCCTCTGTAATTTCTAAATTATTAACAAGGGTTTCCTTGTTTGCCAGAACTAAGTCAAGCAGATTATTTCCCTTGTAGGTTCTGTCACAAACTGCTTCAAAAACAATCTTGAACTACTTCTAAGAAATCGTTAGATTCTAAATTCCCAGTCAAAAAATTCCAATCAATTTGACTAAAGTTGAAGTCACCCAGAATAACTACGTTATCGTGCATTGTGGCCTTAACAATTTCCTCCCATAGTAGTCTCCTTGGTCCCTATCTAAGTTTGGGGACGGTATATCACACCTAAAATCAATTTTTCATGCCCCTCTGAAAATTCTATCCAGACAGACTCTGTATGTGTTAATTCAGACTTTATACCCATTTTTATACAACAATTTAAATGATCACGGACATAGAGTGCCACCCCACCCCCTTCCCGATACTTCTGTCTACTTGGAACAATTTAAAACCCTGAATGTGACATTCGGCAGGCAAGTCCCGATTTTTCATATTAAACCATGTTTCAGTTATTGCAAAAACATCAATATTACCTGTACTTGCAACTACTCTCAACTCGTCCATCTTATTCCTAGCACTACGACTATTGGTGTAATATACATTAAAGACCCTCCTTTCTCTTTACCCTTCCTGCTCATTTCTGTTTTCCCTTATACCTATTACTGTCCTTGTCACCTAGTGCCACTGGCTTTCAATATCCACCTTATTCTGCCTATTACTAGTTCCCCTAGAATTTATAACATTACTACACTGGGACTTCACTGTTTTCCCCCATAACCCATACCACTATGTTGTAGTTACAACCAGGTGGTGTTGTAGTGTACAACCAGGTGTAGTGTACAACAGTGTTGTAGTGTACAACCAGGTGTTGTAGTGTACAACCAGGTGGTGTTGTAGTGTACAACCAAGTGTTGTAGTGTACAACCAGGTGTTGTAGTGTACAACCAGGTGGTGTTGTAGTGTACAACCAGGTGGTGTTGTAGTGTACAACCAGGTGTTGTAGTGTACAACAAGGTGTTGTTGTAGTGTACAACCAGGTGGTGTTGTAGCGGTGTGTTAGTGCAACCAGGTGGTGTTGTAGTGTACAACCAGGTGTGTTGTAGTGTACAACCAGGTGTTGTAGTGTACAACCAGGTGTTGTTGTAGTGTACAACCAGGTGGTGTTGTTGTGTACAACCAGGTGGTGTTGTAGTGTACAACCAGGTGGTGTTGTAGTGTACAACCAGGTAGTGTTGTATTGTACAACCAGGTGTTGTAGTGTACAACCAGGTGGTGTTGTAGTGTACAACCAGGTGGTGTTGTAGTGTACAACCAGGTGGTGTTGTAGTGTACAACTAGGTGGTGTTGTAGTGTACAACCAGGTGGTGTTGTAGTGTACAACCAGGTGGCGTTGTAGTGTACAACCAGGTGGTGTTGTAGTGTACAACCAGGTGGTGTTGTAGTGTACAATCAGGTGGTGTTGTAGTGTACAACCAGGTGGTGTTGTAGTGTACAACCAGGTGTTGTTACAAGTGTTGTAGTGTACAACCAGGTGGTGTTACAAGTGTTGTAGTGTACAACCAGGTGGTGTTACAAGTGTTGTAGTGTACAACCAGGTGGTGTTACAAGTGTCGTAGTGTACAACCAGTGGTGTTACAAGTGTTGTAGTGTACAACCAGGTGGTGTTACAAGTGTCGTAGTGTACAACCAGGTGGTGTTACAAGTGTCGTAGTGTACAACCAGGTGGTGTTACAAGTGTTGTAGTGTACAACCAGGTGGTGTTACAAGTGTCGTAGTGTACAATCAGGTGGTGTTACAAGTGTTCTAATGTACCACCAGGTGGTGTTATAAGTGTTGTAGTGTTCAACCATGTGGTGTTACAAGTGTGGTAGTGTACACCGAGGTGGTGTTACAAGTGTCGTAGTGTACAACCAGGGAGTACGACACCTTCACAGCCCTGAGTGCACAGTGCACAGGACGATTTACATTGTTTCTGACTTTACATACTGTGAAACATTATTTACAACTACTGTTTATAAGTGTTTTATTACAATAACCTGACAATGTTGTAGTGTCCGGTGTGTGTGAGTGTGTGTGTGTAGGTGGTGTTTGTGTTGTGTGTAGTGTGTGTGTTGTTGTGTGTGTGTGTGTGTTGTCAGTGTTGTAGTGTCAGGAGTATGGTGACTTCAAGCTGAGTGACAGTGCTGTGGACTGTATTGTTTTGATGTGTGATGTGTGAAACAATTAATGTAAGGCTATTTGTGTGTGATTGAGTGTGTTGTTGTCTGCAATGTGTGGTAGTTGTGTGTGTGTGTGTGTGTGTGTGTGTGTGTGTGTGTGTGTGTGTGTGTGTGTGTGTGTGTGGTGTGTGTGTGTGTACTCACCTAATTGTGGTTGCAGGGTCGAGACTCAGCTCCTGGCCCCGCCTCTTTGCTGTCCGCTACTGGGTCTCTGCTCTCCCTGCTCCATGAGCTTTATCATACCTTGTCTTAAAACTATGTATGGTTCCCGCCTCCACTATATCGTTCGCTAGACTATTCCACTTCCTAAATACTTTATGGCTGAAGAAGTGCTTCCTAACATCCCTTTGACTCATCTGAGTCTTCAGCTTCCAGTTGTGTCCCCTTGTTTCTGTATTCCCTCTCTGGAACATCCTGTCACTATCTACCTTGTCGATTCCCTACATTATTTTGTATGTCGTTATCATGTCTCCTCTAACCCTTCTGTCCTCCAGTGTTGTTAGTCCTATTTCCCTCAACCTTTGTTCATATGGCATTCCCCTGAGCTGTGGAACTAGCCTTGTCGCAAACCTTTGCACTTTCTCTAATTTCTTGACGTGCTTGACCAGGTGTGGGTTCCAGACTGGTGCTGCATACTCTAGTATGGGCCTGACGTACACGGTGTACAGTGTCTTGAACGATTCCTTGTTAAGGTAACGGAACGCTAATCTTAAGTTTGCCAGTCGCCCATATGCTGCCGCGGTTATCTGGTTGATGTATGTTTCCGGAGACGTGCTTGGCTTTATACTCGCCCCAAGATCTTTCTCCTTTGATGAGGTTTGTAGCCTTTGTCCACCTAGCCTGTACTCTGTCAGCGGTCTTCTTTGCCTTTCTCCGATCCTCATGACTTTGCATTTGCTGGGGTTAAATTCGAGAAGCCAGTTGCTAGACCAGATGTCAAGCTTGTCCAGGTCTCTTTGAAGTCCTGCTTGGTCTTCATCTGATGTGATTTTCCTCATTAATTTCACATCATCTGCGAACAGAGACACTTCTGAGTCTATCCCGTCCATCATGTCATTCACATATACCAAGAATAGCACTGGTCCTAGGACTGACCCCTGCGGTACACCGCTCGTCACCGGCGCCCACTGTGATACCTCATCACGCACCATGACCCGTTGTTGCCTCCCTGTGAGGTATTCCCTGATTCATTCCAGTGCCCTTCCTGTTATACACGCTTGGTCTTCCAACTTCTTCACTAATCTCATATGAGGAACTGTGTCGAAGGCCTTCCTGCAGTCCAGGAAAATGCAGTCAACCCACCCTTCTCGCTCTTGCCTTACCTCTGTTACTTTATCATAGTGTGTATGTGTGTGTGTGTGTGTGTGTGTGTGTGACCCAACAATTAATATTTGCACCAAGAACTCATTATAGTTGTGACCGGGTGTGTGTACTCACCTATTTGTTGTTGTAGGGGTCGAGTCATAGCTCCTGGTCCCGCCTCTTCACTGATTGCTACTAGGTCCCCTCTCTCCCTGCTCCATGAGCTTTATCAAACCTCGTCTTAAAACTATGTATGGTTCCTGCCTCCACTACGTCGCTTTCTATTCTATTCCACTTCCTGACAACTCTATGACTGAAGAAATACTTCCTAACATCCCTTTGACTCATAGGAGTCTTCAACTTCCAATTGTGACCCCTTGTTTCTGTGTCCCCTCTCTGGAACATCTTGTCTCTGTCCACCTTATCTATTCCTCGCAGTATTTTATATGTCGTTATCATGTCTCCCCTAACCCTCATGTCCTCTAGTGTCGTCAGGCCGATTTCCCTTAACCCTTCTTCGTAGGACAATCCCCTTAGCTCTGGGACTAGTCTTGTTGCAAACCTTTGCACTTTCTCTAATTTCTTGATGTGCTTGACCAGGTGTGGGTTCCAAACTGGTGCTGCATACTCCAGTATGGGACTGACGTATATGGTGTACAGAGTCTTGAATGATTCCTTAGTGAGGTATTGGAACGCTATTCTTAGGTTTGCCAGCCGCCCGTATGCTGCAGCAGTTATCTGATTGATGTGTGCCTCAGGAGATGTGTTCGGTATTATACTCACCCCAAGATCTTTTTATTTGATTGAGGTTTGCAGTCTTTGGCCACCTAGACTATACTCTGTCTGCGGTCTTCTTTGCCCTTCCCCGATCTTCATGACTTTACATTTGGCAGGGTTAAATTCAAGGAGCCAGTTACTGGACCAGGCTTGTAGCCTGTCCAGGTCTCTTTGTAGTCCTGCCTGATCCTCGACTGATTTAATTCTTCTCATTAACTTCACATCATCTGCAAACAGGGACACTTCTGAGTCTATCCCTTCTGTTATGTCATTCACATATACCAAAAACAGTACAGGTCCTAGGACTGACCCCTGTGGAACCCCACTCGTCACAGGTGCCCACTCTGACACCTCGTCACGTACCATGACTCGTTGTTGCCTCCCTGTCAGGTATTATCTGATCCATTGCAGTGCCTTTCCTGTTACGTGTGCCTGATCCTCTAGCTTTTGCATTAACCTCTTCTGAGGAACTGTGTCGAACGCCTTCTTGCAGTCCAAGAAAATGCAGTCTATCCACCCCTCTCTCTCGTGTCTTACTTCTGTTACCTTGTCATAAAACTCCAGTAGGTTTCTGACACAGGATTTTAATTCCCTGAAACCGTGTTGGTTGTCGTTTATAACCTTGTGTCTTTCTAGGTGCTCCACCACTCTCCTCCTGATGATCTTCTCCATGACTTTGCATACTATACACGTCAGTGACACAGGTCTGTAGTTTAATGCCTCGTGTCTGTCTCCTTTCTTAAAAATTGGGACTACATTTGCCATCTTCCACTCCTCGGGTAGTTGCCCAGTTTCAATGGATGTGTTGAAGATTTGTGTTAGTGGCACACACAACATCTCTGCTCCCTCTCTAAGGACCCACTGAGAAATGTTGTCCGGTCCCACCGTTTTTGAGGTATCGAGTTCACATAGCAGTTTCTTCACCTCCTCCTCGGTTGTGTGTATTTCATCCAGCACTTGTTGGTATACCTCCCTATTCTGAATTCCTGGAGTCCTTCCTGTCTCCTCTGTAAATACTTCTTTAAATCTCATGTTGAGCTCCTCATATACCTCTTGGTCGTGTGTGTGTGTTTTCATTAATAAATTGAGCTGGCCTAGTGATGAGGGCGACGTGCTGGCAGTCTCGGGACTGCTTGGACGCGGGTTCGAATCTCGGTTGCTTCTTCAAAAGTTATAGGCCTCGGTGACAGGCCTTCATGGATGCCCAGAGACTGGCAGCATTACTACAGTGTCTTTCACTGTTACTACAGTGTCTTTCACTGTTACTACAGTGTCTTTCATTTTTACTACAGTGTCTTTCACTGTTACTACCATGTCTTTCATTGTTACTACAGTGTCTCACTGTTATTACAGTGTCATTGTTACTACAGTGTCTCACTGTTATTACAGTGTCATTGTTACTACAGTGTCTTTCATTGTTGCTACAGTGTCACGGTGAAAATAGCACAAACATGTCGGCCATCACAGTGACAGCAACAGTAACAACAACCATCCATCACAGTGACAGCAACAGTAACAACAACCATCCATCACAGTGACAGCAACAGTAACAACAACCAGCCATCACAGTGACAGCAACAGTAACAACAACCATCCATCACAGTGACAGCAACAGTAACAACAACCAGCCATCACAGTGACAGCAACAGTAACAACAACCAGCCATCACAGAGACAGCAACAGTAACAACAACCAGCCATCACAGTGACAGCAACAGTAACAGCAACCAGCCATCACAGTGACAGCAACAGTAACAACAACCATCCATCACAGTGACAGCAACAGTAACAACAACCATCCATCACAGTGACAGCAACAGTAACAACAACCATCCATCACAGTGACAGCAACAGTAACAACAACCAGCCATCACAGTGACAGCAACAGTAACAACAACCATCCATCACAGTGACAGCAACAGTAACAACAACCAGCCATCACAGTGACAGCAACAGTAACAACAACCAGCCATCACAGAGACAGCAACAGTAACAACAACCAGCCATAACAGTGACAGCAACAGTAACAGCAACCAGCCATCACAGTGACAGCAACAGTAACAACAACCATCCATCACAGTGACAGCAACAGTAACAACAACCATCCATCACAGAGACAGCAACAGTAACAACAACCATCCATCACAGAGACAGCAACAGTAACAACAACCAGCCATCACAGTGACAGCAACAGTAGCAACACTCAGCCATCACAGTGACAGCAACAGTAACAACAATCAGCCATCACAGTGACAGCAACAGTAGCAACAACCATCCATCACAGTGACAGCAACAGTAACACCAACCAGCCATCACAGTGACAGCAACAGTAACAACAACCAGCCATCACAGTGACAGCAACAGTAACAACAACCATCCATCACAGTGACAGCAACAGTAACAACAACCAGCCATCACAGTGACAGCAACAGTAACAACAACCAGCCATCACAGTGACAGCAACAGTAGCAACACTCAGCCATCACAGTGACAGCAACAGTAGCAACAATCAGCCATCACAGTGACAGCAACAATAACAACAACCAGCCATCACAGTGACAGCAACAGTAACAACAACCAGCCATCACAGTGACAGCAACAGTAACAATAACCAGCCATCACAGTGACAGCAACAGTAACAACAACCAGCCATCACAGTGACAGCAACAGTAGCAACAACCAGCCATCACAGTGACAGCAACAGTAGCAACAACCAGCCATCACAGTGACAGCAACAGACAACAGACCAGTCATCATGGCGACAGCAACAGAAGCAACAGCCAGCAATTAATGGGAAAAACAGCAGCAGCTGAGACCAGCTATCAGCACGTCAACAACAGCCCCTAGTCATGGTATGACAGCCATTACACGATGTAAAACAGACAATAAACTTGAAACCCAACTATTATTTACCTACTCGATCTCTTACCTGAAGTATACCTGGAGAGGGTTTCGGGGTCAATGCCCCCGCGACCCGGTCTGAGACCAGGCCTCGTGGTGGATCACCATAACTTGAGCATGGACCGTAACTTGAGCATGGACCGTAACTTGAGCATGGACCGTAACTTGAGCATGGACCGTAACTTGAGCATGGACCATAACTTGAGCATGGACCATAACTTGAGCATGGACCGTAACTTGAGCATGGACCATAACTTGAGCATGGACCGTAACTTGAGCATGGACCATAACTTGAGCATGGACCATAACTTGAGCATGGACCATAACTAGAGCATGAACTATAACTTGAGAATGGACCATAACTTAAGCATGGACCACAACTTGAGCATGGGCCATAACTTGTTCATGGGCCATAACTTGATCATTGGCCATAACTAGAGCGTGGATGATAACTTGAGCATGGAAAATAATTTGAGCACAAACCATAACTTGACCATGGACCATAACTTGAACATGGACCGTAACTTGACCATGGACCATAACTAAACCATGGGCCATAAAGAAGTATAATTTACGATGTAGACAATGTAATCTGGTGAAGGTAATTGAAAGGTTCACTGGGACCACAGCCGCCACACTATGTTCAATCCTGGAGCAGGTAGAGGGGAGTGGGTGAGGGGACAGGGTGAGGAGTGTGATTAGAGAGGGTAAGGGGAGAGAGTTAGGGGAAAGGGTGAGGAGAGAGGGTGAGGTGAAAGGGTGAGGAGAGAGGGTAAGGGAAGAGAGTAAAAGGTAAGGGGGAGGGGTGAAGGGAGAGGATGAGGGGAGCAGGTGAGGAGAGAGAGTGAAGGGGAGATGGAGAGGGGAGGGAGTGAGAGTGAGGTGAGGGGAGGGGGTGAGATCAGAAGGTTTGGGGAGTTTCTTTTGGACAAAAATTGTATACATTTGCAGTGTGCTGCTACGCTATTCTATATGATATACAAGAGTGTCAGCCTGAGCTGGGAAACTTCAGTAGTGTCAGCCTGAGCTGGGAAACTTCAGTAGTGTCAGCCTGAGCTGGGAAACTTCAGTAGTGTCAGCCTGAGCTGGGAAACTTCAGTAGTGTCAGCCTGAGCTGGGAAACTTCAGTAGTGTCAGCCTGAGCTGGGAAACTTCAGTAGTGTCAGCCTGAGCTGGGAAACTTCAGTAGTGTCAGCCTGAGCTGGAAAACTTCAGTAGTGTCAGCCTGAGCTGGGAAACTTCAGTAGTGTCAGCCTGAGCTGAGAAACTTCAGAAGTGTCAACCTGAGCTGGTAAACTTCAACAGTGTCAGCCTGAGCTGGGAGACTTCAGTGGTGTCAGCCTGAGCTGGGAAACTTTAGTGGTGTCAGCCTGAGATGGGAAACTTCAGAAGTGTCAGCCTGAGCTGGGAAACTTCAGTGTTGTCAGCTTGAGCTGGAAGACTTCAGTGGTGTCAGCCTGAGCTAGGAAACTTCAGTGGTATCAGCCTTAGCTGGGAGAATTCAGTAGTGTCAGCCTGAGCTGTTAAACTTCAGTGGTGTCAGCCTGAGCTGGGAGACTTCAGTAGTGTCAGCCTGAGTTGGGAGACTTCCGTATTGTCAACCTGAGCTAGGAACCTTCAGTGGTGTCAGCCTGAGCTGGGAGACTTCAATAGTGTCAGCCTGAGTTGGGAGACTTCAGTAGTGTCAGCATGAGCTCGGAGACTTCAGTAGTGTCAGCCTGAACAGCTGGAAGACTTCAGAAGTGTCAGACTGAGCTGGGAGACTTCAGTGATGTCAACCTGAGCTGGGAGACTTCAGTGGTGTCAGCCTGAGCTGGGAGACTTCAGTAGTTCAGTCTGAGCTGGGAGACTTCAGTAGTGTCAGCCTGAGCTGGGAGACTTCAGTAGTGTCAGCCTGAGCTGGGAGACTTCAGTAGTGTCAACCTGAGCAGGGAAACTTCAGTGGCATCAGCCTGAGCTGGGAAACTTCAGTGATGTCAGCCTGAGCTGGGAAACTTCAGAAGTGTCAGCCTGAGCTGGGAAACTTCAGTGGCGTCAGCCTGAGCTGGAAGACTTCAGTGGTGTCAGCCTGAGCGTGGAAACTTCAGTGGTGTCAGTCTGAGCTGGGAGACTTCAGTGGTGTCAGCCTGAGCTGGGAGACTTCAGTAGTGTCAGCCTGAGTTAGGAGAATTCAGTAGTGTCAACCTGAGCTGGGAACCTTCAGTGGTGTCAGCCTGAGCTGGGAGACTTCAGTGGTGTCAGCCTGAGCTGGGAAACTTCAGTTGTGTCAGCCTGAGCTGGGAGACTTCAGTATTGTCAAACTGAGCTGGGAACCTTCAGTTGTGTCAGCCTGAGCTGGGAAACTTCAGTGGTGTCAGCCTGAGCTGGGAGACTTCAGTATTGTCAAACTGAGCTGGGAATCTTCATTGGTGTCAGCCTGAGCTGGGAGACTTCAGTAGTGTCAGCCTGAGTTGGGAGACTTCAGTAGTGTCAGTATGAGCTGGAAACTTCAGAAATTTCAGTCTGAACTGATAGATATCAGTAGTGTCAGCTTAAGCTGGGAGACTTCAGCAGTATCAGCCTGAACAGCTGGAAGACTTCAAAAGTGCCAGATTGAGCTGGGAAACTTCAACGGTGTCAGCCTGAGCTCGGAGACTTCAGTAGTGTCAGCCTGAGTTGGGAGACTTCAGTAGTGTCAACCTGAGCTGGGAACCTTCAAGTGGTGTCAGACTGAGCTGGTAGACTTCAGTGGTGTCAGCCTGAGCTGGGAGACTTCAGTAGTTCAGTCTGAGCTGGGAGACTTCAGTAGTGTCAGCCTGAGCTGGGAAACTTCAGTGGTGTCAGCCTGAGCTGGGAGACTTCAGTATTGTCAACCTGAGCTGGGAACCTTCAGTGGTGTCAGCCTGAGTTGGGAGACTTCAGTAGTGTCAGTATGAGCTGGGAGACTTCAGCAGTATCAGCTTGAACAGCTGGAAGTCTTCAAAAGTGCCAGATTGAGCTGGGAAACTTCAGTGGTGTCAATCTGATCTGGGAGACTTCAGTAGTGTCTGACACAGCAACAACTTGGTATCTTAATACAGGGAATTCATCACGACCTACTTCCACATTGGTCAAATGTCGGTATTGTATTCCACTCTTGTACAAATGTGACACCACCTACGACTTCTGCACCTCTCCTGCCTACGGTATATAAGCTGCTTCCTAGCACATATGCTGTATTCTGTTCAAGATTGATGGACTGACAACATCGACTCAAGGTTGAGGGACTGACCACCTCAAACTCCTCCTGTTCTTCATGATTCTCCTTTGTATGGACTGATGAAGCCACTGTGTGGCGAAACGTTTCCTCAATAATGATACCCAAGTGTTGCATATGTGTCTAATTTATCAATGTCAGTCTGAGCTGATAGATATCAGTAGTGTCAGCTTGAGCTGGGAGACTTCAGCAGTATCAGCCTGAACAGCTGGAAGACTTCAAAAGTGCCAGACTGAGCTGGGAAACTTCAGTGGTGTCAACCTGAGTTGAGAGACTTCAGTGGTGTCAGCCTGAGCTGGAAGACTTCAGCAGTATCAGCCTGAACTGGGATTAGTACCAAACTTGCACATGAAAATCACTCCCTACGAAAACAAAAGATTCGGCAGGAGATCCAACATTCCCCCCAATGAAAAGCAGGAGCGCCACGAGTATACTAAGCAACAACACACTTAGTGTTAGGGGCCCAAGACTGTTCAACTGCCTCTCAGCATACATAAGGGGGATTATCAATAGATCCCTGGCTGTCTTGAAGAAGGCGATGAAAAGACACCTAAAGTCAGTACCTGATCAGCCTGGCTGTGGTTCGTACATCGGTTTACGTGTGGCCAGTGCTAACAGCCTGGTTGATCAGACCCTGATCCACCACTAAGCCTGGTCTCAGACCGGGCCGCGGGGGCATTTACCCCGAAACTCTCAAGGTAGTGTCAGCCTGAGCTGGGAGACTTCAGCAGTATAAGCCTGAACTGGAAGACTTCAGTAATGTCAGCCTGAGCTGGGAGACTTCAGTACTACAGTGAGGACATCATCAAGTATTCCAGCAAGGGCTCATCAGCTACGTCAGCCTCAAAGGCTTCCTTCCAGCAGAACTGGAGTTACTATCACTTAGCAAACATCGTCCTTCAGGACAACGTCTCCCACACAGAAACAGAATATTCCTGACGATATCACCGTCGTTACAAAGAGAGAAGAAAATTAATTATTTATAGGAAACAGGAAAAACAGAAGGGAAGAAAATGATTATTATATGAAGCTGGAGAAAAAACAGAGGGGAAGAAAATAATTACTTAAAACAGAGGGGGAAAATTATTAATGGGAAGAAGGAAAAAACAGTGGGGAATTAAAGGGTAAGAAATTTGGAAGACAATATACAGCTGACCCTTCAACAACAAGGGTCTGAACTACGTGGGTCTATAGGCGGATTGTTTTCAATAAGTATATTTTGAATTTTTTTTTTAAGATTTACGGCAATTTGAAAAAACTCTCAAAAGAACCGCGTAGCCTAGAAATATCGAAAAAAAATATGAAAAGTTAGAAATATCCTGAATACATAAAATATATGTAAATACTAGTCTATTTTATCATTTACTACCATAAAATATGCACAAATCTATTATAAGTTAAAAATGTATCAAAACTTACACAATTACAGTTGGTATTTGTTAAATTCGCAGTTGAGAAAAATATAAACAAACTTAAAGATGCAATATTAAATCATAAATAAATATAAAATTCTTTTTCAAATTATCTTTTCATTTTTGATGTATAGTGTTAGTAATGAAGATTGAGACACTTATACAACATATGGGAATCTTTATTAAGGAAACGTTTTGCCACACAGTGGCTTCAGTCCAATACAAAGCAGAAAGGTGTAAGGAGAGGAAGAGTTTGAGGAATAGTCCTCGGCCTGGAGTCGATGTGTTCAGTCCATCAATCTTGTAGTAATCAACAAGATTGATGGACTGAACACACGACTCGAGGCCGAGGGACTGTTACCTTAAACTCCTCCTCTCCTTACACCTAATAAAGATTCCCATGTGTTGCTAAGTGTCTCAATATTCAACTTGTCGATTTGCAAACAATTTGTGACAGTGTTAGCTACCTGGAGTATACCTGGAGGGCTCGGGGCCAACGCCCCCGCGGCCTCTACAGTGCCTTGTATCAATAAGACAATATTGATGTAGGTACTGGCAGACACAATTAGTCTTGTAAACAGACAACGTAAACTTAGAGTATCGAAAATAAAGCTATGGTAATGTAAATGTCGTATCTCTTCCTTATGATTTTCTTAAGAATATTTTCTTTTCTCTAGCTTACTTTATTGTAAGAATAAAGTATATAATACATATAACATACTAAATATGTGTTAAACGACTTTATATTATCGGTAAGGCTTCCAGTCAACACACACCAGCCTGGTAACAACCAGCCTGAGCGTCATGCAACACTCACCAGTCTGGCAACAACCAGCCTGAGCATCATGCAACACTCACCAGCCTGGTAACAACCAGCCTGAGCGTCATGCAACACACACCAGCCTGGTAACAACCAGCCTGAGCGTCATGCAACATACACCAGCCTGGTGACAACCAGCCTGAGCGTCGACACACTCACCAGCCTGGTAACAACCAGCCTGAGCGTCATGCAACATACACCAGCCTGGTAACAACCAGCCTGAGCGTCATGCAACACTCACCAGCCTGGAACAACCAGCCTGAGCGTCATGCAAACACACCAGCCTGGCAACAACCAGCCTGAGCGTCATGCAACATACACCAGCCTGGTAACAACCAGCCTGAGCGTCATGCAACACTCACCAGCCGGTAACAACCAGCC
>WNWK01038377.1:0-17974 GCA_009830355.1 Cherax destructor | reverse complement strand
GAGAATTTTGTGAAATTCAACACGGCAGAGGCGTATGAGAAGACAGGGGCCCCCAGGAGAAATGTATCATCGTAAATACTGGTTTAAAGGGTCAGGATGCCCCGACAGTCTATTTTATACTTATGTTCGGTTTTAAAAACGTGCCATTTGAGACCTTTGGGAGTAGACTTTAAGGAGGTGTTTCAACAAATGGCGTTGTGCAAAAGACAACAATGGGGCTTTTGGGGACAGACTTTACACCCCCCCTTTTTAAAAATGCCCTTAAAAACACCCCATACCATCATATGTCATGCGGGACGATTTTCGAACGAAAGTTTTCGTCCCCCACGCGGGACAGCGTAAGATTTGTAGAGTGTGGGGGCCCCTCGACCATAGGGGCGCAGGGTGTCCCACAGCCATGGCACCAAGAATTTTGGGCCCCCTTTTGTCCTTTTGGTACAACCTTCTTTTGAGGAACATATACCTGCGAATGGGTGGAGATGGTTAACGCCAGTTGGCGGATGTAGTACAAGGAGGGGTGGACTGTTGTGTGACATTTCCCTTTGAAGCACGGGATGTTTCGCCAGTGGGTGATTTGGGAAACATGTACTAGAGACTAAGGGGATGGTGGAAGGTGCAACAAGAGAAATTGCCGAAACCAGTGCAGAGATGATAAGCAGTTTTCGGGTGGTTGGAGGTGGATGCCCCCAGGAAGGGATGGGATATTTGCAGGGAGGGGGGAGGAAAGACTTTACAGGCTGTTAGTGTGTTAGGGGAAAGGGGGATAGACAGGCTGAAGCAAGAAGTGGAGGTTTTTGTGCATAGGGAAGAGGAATTTTTTTTTTTATATTTTTTTAAAAAAAACACATTATACAAAAGTTCAATTGTATCAATCTTAACATTATACATACCCAAAAACCCACACCTCTGAACATAATAAAAATCCAATTTCTTTACAACCACCTCCATTACACCTGAACTAAAAAAAGCCTATATATGCAACAACACTCATTAATAAAAAAACAGTACATGAAAATCAAACCTCCTCCAGGGTAACTTCCTAGATGTACCCTCATAACCCCCCCACCCACAACCCACCCAAAGCACCCACATATTGTACAGCTTTTATATTTTTCCATACCTACACATACCAACACACATGTGTAGAACAAAAAATAACATTAGGACACCAAACGTGCCAGGATTACTCCATTTCTCCATACCAAAACCAAGACAAAACAGTATACATTACTATAAATTGAATTTTTTTTATCCTGCATTTCTAAAAGATACCTCAAATTAAATTTCAGGCCCTACTGTTACCCCTCCTTTTCCCCCCCTTAACTTTGAATATTCAAAAACCTAGAAACTTAAGACATAACAGGTTATTATGTCTTCCATGTCTACAACAAAGTACATGTCTAAACTCGACCCTTACATTACATGTTCAAAGGGGAACCACTAAGTCACTTTTATCACGTGACTAAAGCAAAAAAAAAATATAACATCATCCTATATACTTTTGTCATACATAATAACATGACCCAACCGGCCACTGTCTTGAAACATGACATGTTTACCTTATACAGTTATTACACAAAACAAGGAAAAACCTCTATTTTCCCAAAAATCCCATTAATCCCTCCCCTCCCCCGTCAGAAGTCCTTGATCAGTAACACACACCTTTCAAACCATATACTTACAAAATTCTAAAGGTCCATCTCGGCGCCCCAAAACCAGGGCATCCAAGTAAGTTCTCCGTCCAATCATTCCCCCCCACACACACATATCCGTCCATTCTCTTTCAATATAAGAAAGCACATACGCCCGCACACACCAAAAAATCCCCCTTCCAGAGTCCAGTCACTTTCAGCTTCACCCTCCTCTCCCTCCCACTCCTCCCACTTCTAAAAGTCTGCCCACTGTCATACTTCTTGTAACTGTCAGGAAAAACCTATCCCACCCTGCACCATACAACAACCTATTCCTGCATTTGTTCTATACATCGAAGCCATAGCCTTTACTCTGACTCCTCCCGTTCCCCGCAAAATCCATGAAACATACACGTAATCAACTGCCACATACATGAGTGCCCTCCTTACATCCTCCATGCACCCCACCAATATCTAAACTCAGCACCCTCAAAGCATTTATTCCTCCTCCCCCATCAGACAGATCACCCTCCCAACCATTCCCTAAGTCTCCTAAGCTTTTAAAATATACAGCATGGTATGCAGTATCCTCTCACCACACCTATCACAAAATGGCGTCACTGCCAACCCCATTTATATAGCACTGCCCTGATGCAACTACCCCATGCAAAAACCTATATACCACCTCTCCACCGTCTTCAGCCGCAAACCTCGCAACCCACCCCATATTCCCTCCAGTTATATACTGGGAACACTGCCTCCCTACCACCACATCAGCACCCTCCCCAACCTCCCCATTGCCCTTGCTGTAACACTCCGAGGGTCCTCACTGCCAAAAACTTCTCAACATATCACCACACTTCAACAAGTCCTTCCCCTCCACCACCGTGTCCAATTCATTCATAACCCTTTCCACCCTTCTTCCCCGGTCCCCCTTTCCGTAGATAGCAATACTTTACATACATGCCCATAAGATGACTCCAATGTTTATGAGCCCCAGACCCCAAACCCCGCCTTGTCATAACAACCTCCTTTTTAACCAATGCTTTCAAAACCCCACACAAATCTCAAAACCTTTCTTTCCAATTCTAGCACATCCCCACTCAACACAGGAAAAACCACCGCTACATACCATAACTTACTATACACTAATGTATTAACCACTACCACCCTTTGCTGTAATGTTAACTCCCCCGTTCTCCACCCTCCCATCCTCCTTAAAGCTTCCCCCAACAACCTCCTCAGCATTCACTCTCCGAGCCTCACAGACATCTTCCATAAAAATAACACCACAGATCTTTTACCCTCCCTACGACAGTCCATCCAAAACTCTTCCCCATGCCACCCCCACCCATGAACCCACCTCCAACAGCTTAGACTTAGTAGTATTAATGGCTAAAACCCGCGCCCTGCCAAAAATCTCAAGAATCCGGCCTATGTTTCTTAAACCTCTCACCCCGACCAACACAGTTGTGTCATCCACATATCCCACAATGCCAGACCCATGCTCCAGAACCTCTTTTTCCCTCCCCCTACCCCACCTCAATCAGGTGTACAGCGGGTTCTGAAGCACGCAAAAAGGATCTGCGACAAGGGCACCCTGCCGCAAACCCTTTCCATTCGCACTTCCCTACCCACCAAAACCATTTACTTGTACCCTCACACTCGCATCCTTATACAAACTTAGCCCATTCAACTATCTCATCACCAAAACCTTGCTTTTCATTATCATCCACAACATTTCTCTGTCAACACTATCATACGCAGCCTTCCAATCTAAAGCCAGCACACCACCCCCATACTGTTTTCAATGAAGTCCCGTATCCTGCATGCCCTGATTCATCTCCGTCCAGGTATACCAATTGCCCAGCCTCAATCACCCTCTCTAAAACCTCTTCATCCTATTCCCTAGCACCTTAGCAAAAATTTTATAGTCAGCACACATCATGGACAAACCCCTATAATCACTAATTGATTTCCTGCCTTCTTTTTAACTAATACTATAACCCCCGTGCGCTGAGTTGTTCCCAAACACCCAGTCTCTTTTCATACAATTCATTAATCGTACCAGACACTTCCTTATTACACCCCAATGCTCCATATAAAAGCGTCTCGGTATCCCATCCAGACCAGAGCTTTCCTCAAACTCATGCTTTTCACAGCCAGCCACACCTTCTTCACTTATACCCCCTTCCATGTCGGTCCTATCTTCCGTCTCCCAACACCTGTCGTATACTATCTACAATGACTCCCTTCTCCCCTCCTCCACCCACACCCTTTTGCAAGTATTGCTTAAACCTCTGAGCCAAAAATAGACTCATAGCCTCAGTCGATTTCATCTTCTGTCCCCGGACGTATCCTTCCACATCCTCATCTACCTCCAGCCCCATCACCGTCATACCTGTCCTCCTCTGCCGAAATGACCGCAAAACAGTTGTCGAAGGCTTGTCGCCCACAAGACATCGTCCAAACCCCACGCAAACGTATCGCATTGAACCGCCGTTTTGTATCTCTCGAACTGCCCCTTTATAACTCCCACCTCTTCCACCTGTGTGCTCCTTCCTCTCTCATAACAAAGCTCAAGCAGCCCCTCCAAATACTTCTGTAAACCATATTTCCATTGCTTTTCCTCTCTTCCCTTACCTTATAAAAGTCTCTAATGCCCGGTTTCACATTGCTCCACCATTTTAGTACATCTTTCTCCAGCTTCCCTTTGTCCCATACTTTCTCCCACCATTCTTCAAAAGCGTCCCTTCCCTCCTCACCCCTCAAAAGCTTCACATTGAGTTTCCAATAACCGGGGTACCATTTCACCATTCCCTCCCATCCTACCTCCACCAATACACCCCTATGATCTGAAAAGCCCACGTCTACATACCCAATCTCCCCCACCGTTACCACCCGTGACACATAAACTCTGTCCAAGCGTGCAGCGTATCCCCGTCGGACAAAGGTATGATCCACACCCCACCCACCCCCCACCACATCAACCATCCCTGCACTCCCCAACACACCCCTCAAAATACTTAAGACACACCCAGCTTCACGGGGTTCGACATCCTTCTTCCTAATTACACAGTTCCAGTCGCCCCAATTATCGTAACCTCAGCTAAACCTCCCATGAAATAAACTAAATGATCCCTCACAAAATCCTCCTTAATCCGTTTATTTCTTACAGCTGGCATATATACTCCCATGAAAGTAACTCACCCCCCATACCCCATGAACTCTGACTATCCTCCTCCCTCCCTCCTCCCAAGTCAACAACTGAAAGGGACTGGACTCCCTCACTACTACCGCAACCCCTCCCTTGAAGCTTCCCGAGCTACCCGCATACACTTTATACCCTTGCAACAACAAATCTCTACCATACCTGAAATTGTGCTCCTGTAAGAAGCCTATGTCCACCGCATACCGTCGCAAAGTCACCTCAACCCATTTCCTCTTTAAACCCTTGGCCTTCAGACCATTCACGTTAAACGAGATACACTTGAATAAGATAGAGGTGGCTTTCCTTTTGACTTACATACTTTCTGCTTCGTGCTTTTCTGGGCTTCAGTAACCTTACTGTTGTCCTGCACACCCTTTACCTTTTCTGCCCTCTGCACCCCCCCTTGTCCCGTTTGTGGTGCCTCCACCATATCTTCTTGCCTGACTTTTGGCCAGGCGTCAGGACTTCATCATCTGACACTACCATGGATCGCTTCCGTGATTCAGAACTAATATCCATGTTTGACCCACTATCCTCCCTGTGCACTGTTACCTGCACCTCCTGTATATCCAAACAGCTGGACTCAGCCCCATCACCCAACACCCCCCCCTCAGCACCCATTAACTTTACTGCAGCCTCACTGGCTTCCAAAACTCCCCATCCTGGGGAGTATCCAAAATCCCACCAATTCCTCCCGGGAATGCAGCATCTTCCAAATCTACAGCACTCCTCTGTACTGCTGTCTCAGCACCGCTGTGTCCTGCGACACAGTTGGCAAAGTACGACATATCTCCTCCGGGCCTTTCACAATCTCACTCCATGTGCCTTTGGGCGCCACTACCACTTCCTCAACCCGTACAGTAGGCTCCACTTCCGTAACATTCACCACATTCCTTGTACCATATTGCTGTCCCTGCCTCCTGTCACACTCTGCAGCAATATGTCCATAGGAACCACAGAGTCTGCATGTCCGTCTTTGACCTGCGTAGGTCACATAAACTTGAGTTCTAAACTCTTCCAAGACCACAAAAGACGGTATGGCCCGCTTCAGGGTCATCTTGAGGGTAAAGGAACCTTCCGGGAATCCCTCATAGATTCCTTCAGTCCATCGTCCCATCGTTGCATAGTGGATGACTCCATAATCCTTGAAAACATGCGGATGTCTTGCTCATCCGCTTCGAACGGCAAATTACGAATCTTGACATATGTATAGTGCTTAGAAACATCTTTGAGTTTCACTTCCAAGGTAGCATTGATAGGCATGCATACTTCCTCATATTTCTCCACCAACCTCTCATAAACGCCGGTGGACGACAGTTTCACGAAGATTCTTGTACTCCCATTGAGCGCAATCCATAGATGTCCTCATTATCTAATCCATAAAGTCTCGTAGAACGGTGGGCAAGATAACAGCTGCCGTCGAAGGGTACACAGCCCCTTTACCAACTCAACACATACAGTGTTTATCCTCCGTCTGAACGCCGTCGCCATTTTGTAGTGAAAATATCCAAGGTCTCTGTTGTCACCACCAGAGGCCAGCACCAGACAACCTGCTGCGGCGAGAGCTGGGCGACGAATGAAGAGGAAGTGAACATGGATGAGATGGAGGTTGGGGTTAAATCTAGAAAGAGGGTGGGAGGATCATCGGATGATGATATTCTAACAGCTGCCCAGCGTTCAAGCAAAAAGGTATGGGTGGAGGGGTCAGGGAAAGGGAACGTGGGAGCCCAGGGAAGGGTAAGGGCTCATGGTGTGAGACAAAACAGGGATAAAGGTAGTATAGTAAAGTGCCGCAGGTAGACCACAGAAACCCAGGGGAAAGCCCCCGTTGGCATATTCCAGTGTTTAACTATATATGCAAATGGCCTTAGGGCTGAAGTAAAGCGTAGTTGGATGGAAGTTATACTGAGACGATATGACATAGATGTGTGTTTTATACAAGAGCATAACTTTAGGTGTGGTAGAGATCTGAGATTAAAGGGGTATCAAATGTTTGCAGGTAGCTAGGGGAAGTTCAAGGAAGGGGTAGCAATGGGTGTCAAAGAATCCAGTCCCTTCCGATTGTTAGCTTGGGAGGAAGGAGGAGAGGGGAGGGTAGTTTTTTTTTTTTAATTTGATTTAAAAACAGGTTATGTTCACTAACATTTACCAAAACCTTACCTCAAAACAAGAGGTTAAACATCAACATTACACAAAACATATTAAATGCCTAATAATGTAAACACTAGAAAGGGCCTATTCGGCCACACAGCCAAACTGGCATGAAAATTGTAAAGACAAGTGTCATTACAATAACCTAAACACTGCACATGACCTTACAAACAAAAGGTCTTTATTGCTCCACTCCACAAAGAGAGTATATCACAAAACAATTTGAGCATATATATACCTAACAAAAGATATAGGAAACTTCCAACAAACAAAACATGTCATATCAAACATGGGAGTAATTTCTCAAAACCCCAATTATCCACCCATCTAAAGAACCCCTCCCCCCTCAAGTGCCTAAAAGCACACATACCCTGGAAACCTAAACGATGCACTGTCACCAGCCCCTACAAAACGTTTTTTTTTTTTTTTTTTTTTTTTAAACCATATGTACAATACATATAAAAAAAGGCCCACAGGACCTATAATATAACATTGACATAATTAAAATGCAAGTTACAAAACCCCTATTACCTCACAGTACCATACAAAACATCTCACCTAAACTTTACAATGTTATACCATCACAACCCATATTTTGCCACTCCTCCCCAGCCTCCAGAGGCTATTACTAAAAGTTAAACTCCCATAAGTAAATAACACTCACACTCACTTGACAACCCCCTCCCGTCCATCCCTACCTCTGATGTAAAACTCATAAATTACTCATTAGAAAAGAGATTACAGAAAAGCCTAGAAATGGTCGTTGTCGAATAGTGACCTCCAACACACAAATATTACTACAACCTTCTTCCTAAGGTACATTTCATTATAACACTTCCACAACACCTAACATACATGACAACTTAAACACACCTGCTAACCAGGTGCTACAAGGTCAGCCTATACCATGAGAACCATGGCCCCATCAAGTCATACAACATAGACTCCTAGGCAATGCTGGCCTTGCAAGTGAAATGTGTAACATGAAAACAAAACAAAAACCACACTCACACACACGCCCAACATACATTCTAGGTCATGGCAACCTGTCTTACCATTACTCATGAAAAAACCCATGGCTCCACACACAGGAGGCGCCACAAAACCGTGTTGACGCCCACGGTAAGGAACAGGTAATATGCCCCTGACACCCCCGAACCTCCCCCCATCTTCTACCGAGTCTTTTCCCACCCACAGACTTTAAAAAAAAAAAAACACCGCCAGACAAACAGAGAAACTGCCTGAACGATGAAGCATCAAAAACCAAACCTCTCACCTATCCCCTGACACCCTGTAAAAAAACCTTAGATACAGCCACACACTCTCTCTGAACCCCCCCCCCAGGTACCCTGACCAGCCCTCTCACTCGATTACCGCACCCTCCCCTTTCCCTAATAAAATCACGACAGTAAGATTCCGATATCCCAGAGGAAAAGTCTTGATTACGACACTTGATTACGACACCGAGTCCTGTAAAACCCTGCTGCTGAAGCTCTAATGCAGACGTCACCTGGGGCCTCTCTCATACTCCACGAAATATGTATGAATTCTACTACCAAATAGGCTACTGCCTGACGTACATCCTCAGGACAAACCCCCACATCTATACTTAAAGCTCTTAGGGTCGACAAACCCCCTGCCCCAGCCCTTTTCAATACTCCACTAAACCATTCCCTAACCCCACCCAGCTCCTCGCAAAAATAAACTACATACTACGCAGTCTCGAGACCACCAAATTTCAGACAGAACCCCTCCATTATTATTCCCATCTGGCACAATTGTGCCCGAGATGCCAAAATTCCCAATAAAAACCTATACCCTGTTTCTCGAACCCTTGGTGGTACCCTCAGCCTCTTCAACCAGTACCACACCAACTTCCAATTATACATTGGATAAATACCTTCTCCCTGCACTACCCCCCCCCCCTTCACATTCGTTGCTCAACCTTGGTGTCGAGCCGACGTGCGACTAGCCTGTCTCTACCGGCGCCTTGTGACATTGTTGTTTTCACAACATGGCGCAGTTGGGTCGTCGCCGAGTTAACACTGTGTGTATCCAGATGATTCGTGGGGCTGTGTCGGGCCAGAATGCTTCTGTTCTACTGACTACCATTGTACAAGACGTCTACGGATTGGAGAATGCTGATGTGTATGAGAGGATTGTCGCCAGGTTTCAGGAAGTACCTGTGGATGTGAATTCGGCAGTAACGGTGTGTCTTCACGACGCATCCAGGTACTACGTTTGGGTCAAGGTCCGTAATTGCCCATTTGAGGCGACGGAGGCCGATTTGAGAACAGTTTTTGAGAGATATGGAACTGTTAACCGGAATCATCTGTCCAGGAGCCTGGAGCCGTGGGAGGAGTATCGGCGGCTGATGAGAGGGTAGCAGAGGAGGCGTTTGCTACGGTGTTGCAGGACCTTTTGGGCACCCCAGGTCAGGTGTGTGTGGACGAACCTGCAGCTGACTTGGAGTCAGCAGGGGACAGGGATGCTGAGGTGGGTGGCCTCCCTGGGGCTAGTGCCTCGGCCGCAGGACGGCTGCTTCACGTGGAGGCGGAGGTGGGTATGGAGGAAGAAAGTGCGTCACGGAAGAGAGCGGCCCAGTCTGATACGGACGACGTGCTCACACCGGCGCAACGTCCGGGTAAGAAGATGTGGGCTGATGTAGCGAAGGGTGATGTTGGAGGTCCCAAGGGACAGAGACTCTTGAAAGGTGGTTCCCGAGACTCTGGGATTGACCGTGGTGGCACTCGGGGGAAAGGGGATCGGCAAGTGCCAGTGCCTAAGGGAAAACCCCCTCTGTCGGTTTCAAGTGCTTTACCTTGAATATTAATGGTTTGTGTGATAAGATGAAGCGTGAATGGTTTCGTGAGTATTTGGTGAGGTATGGTATAGACGTGGTTTTTGTACAGGAACATAACCACAAGTATGGTTGTCAGTTACTGATTGAAGGATACACTGTTTACGCTGCACACTCCTTGAGATTGAAAGGGGGTGTGGCGATATTAATTAGGGAGACTAGTCCGTTTGTTGTCCATCACAGTGAGGAGGGAGGGGAGGGGCGGGTCATATGAGTGGATGGATCATGGGGGAGGGATCGGGTGTCCTTTGTGTGTATTTATGGTCCGGCGGAGGCGGATGGTAGGCTAAAGACTGATTTTGTGAGGGATGTGTTAGTTTATCACCTACGATCCCTACCTGCGATTGCGGTGGTGGGTGGTGATTGGAACTGTGTGACACGTCGTAGAGACGTGGAACCAAGGGGGGCGGGGTATTGTTCGGTTTTGCTGGGGGATCTGTTACATGGTGTGGGGTTGGTGGATGTGGGGGTGCTGCATGGGACGTGGAGCACACGTTTGTAGGAGAGGTTATGCTGCTCGGCTGGACCGGTTGTATGTGACTAGAGAGCGGAAGTGAGGAGGGTGCGTGTGTTGGATGTGGTTTTTTCGGACCACAGGGGTTTTTTTGGTGGATTTGGGGTGGGAGGGGTTGCCTCGCAGGTACGGGAGTTATTGGAAATTAAATGTCCGGTTGCTTCAAGAGGGAATGGGGAGGGATACGTTTGGGGGTTTGTGGGACAGGTTGTGGTCCGAGGTGCGTGTGGATGGGGATTTGTTGCTCTGGTGGGACAATGTGGCTAAGGGCAAGATAAGGGACTTCTATGTTAGACGGGGGAGGGAGGATAATCAGTTTGCGTATGGACTTATTAGGTATTTGGAGGGACAGTTAAGGGATTGTTATGGGAGAGGATGTGGGAGTGCGGGTTACCCTGTTGTGGAAATAGAGGGGTTGAAAGATAAAATTTGGGTTTTGCAAAATGAAAGGTTTGATGCTGCAAGGGTGGCGGGTGGGTTAGAGGAGGTGGTATGGGGTGACAAGCCGTCGGCATGTGTCCTGCGAAGGCAGGCATGTAGGCGTCGAGCGACAGAAATTGTAAGGTTGTGTGTGCATGAGGACTTGGGAGGGTATAGGGTGGGGCAAGAGTTGGTTACAACAGAGGGCATGGGACGGTATGTGGATGGGTGGTATGGGTCGATATGAGGAGCGGAGGGTGCAGGAGGAGGCTTTAAGGGATATGGGTGGTTGGGTGCAATGTGGACTTGAGAGGGATGATAGGGAGGGGTTGAGTGGTGATATAGTGGAGGATGAAGTGTGGACGGCCTTGATGGGTATGAGCAGGGGTAAGGCGCCAGGGATAGACGGATTACCGAGTGATTTTTATATACAGCATTGGGGGTTTTAAAGGGGTTTTTAGTGCAGTTGTTAAATGTCATGAAGAAGGGGTGTCTTGGGGATTCACAGTCTACGGCTATTGTGGTTATGGTGCCAAAGGGGACTAGTCAGACGACGGTGAGGGACTATAGGACTATTTCCCTTATGTCCGCGGACTATAAGTTATTTGCGAAAATATTGGGCAATCGATTGAAAAGGGTCTTAGATAAGGTTATTGTTGGGAGTCAATATGGGGTGCCGGGAAGGTCTATGTACGTGGGGCATGGGGTTATTCGGGGGTTTATTGAGAGTAGGCAGAAGGAGGGAGGGGGGGTGTTAGCACTGGATTGGAGGGCAGCGTATGATAGTGTGGAACGTGAAGCGTTGTGGAGCATTATGAGGTGGCAGGGGTTTGGTAAGGAGATGGTGAGTTGGGCACGTACTTTGTACTGGGGAGCAAGTATGTGTGTGCAGTTGAATGGGAGGGTGGGGCAGCGTGTCAGGATGGGAAGGGGTTTACGTCAGGGTTGCCCACTGTCTCAATTGTTGTTCGCATGCCTGCAGGACCCATTTTATAGGGCTGTAGAAGCGTCTGTTCGGGGGCAGGGAAAGGGGGATCTGGGTGTAGGGAATCCTGGTATAGTGGGCTATGTGGATGACACGACGATTCTTGTGGAGAGGGGGGGAGGCGATTAGAGCGTGTGGGCAGGGTCATTGAGGTTTTTGGGGAAGCGACGGGTATGAATGTAAATGAGGATAAGTCGAAATTCATGAGATTCGGGGACTGTGAGGGGATGGTGGGCGGGAGTTCTTGTTGAAGGTGGTGTTTAGTGGATCAGGTGAAGATTTGTGGTGTGGTGTATATGAGGGATGCGAGGGAAGCAAGGGTGGTTAATTCGGAGGGTGTAGTACAGAGGGTGTTGGGTAGATTAGATGGTTTGAGGCCGTCACATCTCACGCTGTACCAATGGGTAATAGTGGTTAACGTGTTGCTATATAGTAAAATATGGCATGTGGCGGCATTGTACCCGTTGGTGCAGGGGGACGTTCAGAAGTTGTTGCGTAGGGTTTTTCGTTTTATTTATGGATCTGGTTGTGATTGGTTACGAAGGGGGGTGGTTACGCTCCCGTTACGCCAGGGAGGGCTAGGGTTGATTCCATTGGAATACAGATTGAAGAGTGTTTATGTGAAGCGGGGTTACCTGAGGGTGGTTGGGGATGGGTGAGGGATAGGGCTTCTGCATGAGGATATAAGGAGGTGGTGGGGAGGGAGGGATTTAAGGGAATGTGAGGACATGTTACGGGTCCTACTTATTGTTAGAGAACCTTCACATATGAGGGTCAGGACTCTTGAGAAGGCGGTGCGGCCTCGGGAGGTGGCAGGGTGGAAGGGGTGTACCTCTGTATGCTTGGAAGGATATTTGGGGAGGTTAAGGAGATTGCGGCTTCGTCCATGTGTGCGGAGGTATTTTTCCGGTTTCTTCATGGGATTTTACCGTCAGGGGTGGTTTTACGTAACAGAGGTCTTAGGGTAGATGTGATGTGTCAAGCTTGTGGGGAGGATGACACTGCGTTTCATAGTGTATATTTTTGTGAGTGTTTGGGTGTTGTGAGGGAATGGTTGGGGCTTGTGTTTTGCTTAGTGGGGGGGGGGTGGATTGTCAGTGTTGAGGGCACTTAGTTTGGATGTGGGAGGAGTGGGGGTGGAGGTTCAGAGGGCAGTGGGGTATGTAATGGCAGATTTTGTTTTCATTTCATGGGCTATGAGGGATAAAGGGGTTAGTGAACGACGGATGGCACTGGCGGCAGGGTTTTATAGAACAAAGTGCCGAAATAGGGACCTCTATGGGGGAAGGTGGGTGAGGGATTTTCCTGTTGGTTACAGGGATTTCACCATGGGGGTCTTGTGGTCCTTGTGAATGTCAGGGGTATCCGACGGGCTGGTCTCCCGTGGGGGGGGGTATTGTGAGGCATTGACTGCGGTTGTTGGAGCTCGTGTGATTGTGCGTGAGGGATCGAGGTTGGTTAGCTTAGGGGGGGCGGGGGTATCACTGTATTGTTGTATGTGTTTGTATGCACGTAGTGTGTGGAAGGGCATTTACATTGTCCTGTTGGGGTTTTGATGTGTGGTTTAGTATTGATGTATCACTTGTAACTTTTGTGATATGGCCGAGCTGGTCTCGAGACCCTATGGGGTTCTCATAATGTATATAGTGTGAAAGGGTGTGCTCTCAGTGGTGTAAGTTTGTGTAGAGCGCATTGTATATCTGCTCTTTAGTTAGTGTGTGGTTGTGTTGAGTTGTTGTAATGATATTGACTGTAAAATGTATGTCTTGTACACAGTATTTGGGATGATGGTTTTGCCTTACATTATCGCTTTATTGTATATTTTCTCTTGTATTTAAGAGTTTTGTATATGTTATACTTGTGTTTCAATAAAATATAAAAAAAAAAAACTCCAAATATATCTATAAACCCTCGCCAACAAACGCCCTATAGCACACTCCCGAAGAGGATATACAGCCGCCACAAACCAAAGTTTACTATAAATTAAAACATTAACCACCAAGGCACACTGCAACAACGTGACCTCACCCGGACTAAAACCCCCTAACCGTCCAAGCGCTTTACTCGCCACTTCCTCCAAATTTAATCCCCTAGCCAAATCACTACAATGACTGAAAATATCACCGCAAATTTTAATACTATTAACACACAGCCACCCTCCCCTCCTCCCCAACGGCCCTCCCACCCACGAACCTACCTCCAATAACTTCGATTTCGCCCTGTTGATGCACATACCAGTAGCCCCACCAAAAACCTCAATAATCCTATTAACATTATCTAACCCCTCACCCCTCCCTATCAATATGGTCATGTCATCTACATATCCTACTATGCCCGTCTCACAACCTTCACACCCGTCCCCGTCCCATACCCCCTCTCTAACTAATCATCTCATTAAACACCTTCACTAAAACATCCTTCAATATGTCCCAAAACAATCCTCCTACTAATCTCATCCCTCTCCCTACCCTCAAATTTACACTGAGACCATAACCTTGTATAAGCACATATCCCCTCTGTCGTGCGTAACACCTGACCCTGATGATACCCACCCATCTCCTCCTCCACCGTCAACGCCGCCAGCGTCATGCCTGTTCTACGTTTCCGAAACCTCCATAATACCGTGCCCGAGGGCCTACCCCCCCATAACACTTCTTCTAATTGACTACGTACCCTTATCGCCCTAAAAACATCATTCTGAATATCCCGTAATCTCCCCTTAAGGTACGCTATTTCCTGCTGATGGCATACCCCTCTCCGTAACAGTCCCTTAACCGCCCCTCCAAATATCGCTGTAACCCATACCTATATCCCGCCTCCTCCACACCTTCACGCCTATAATAACCTCTTACTGCCTCCTTCGCTGTCGTATTCCACCACTTCACCATATCCCTAATCTCCCTGCTTCCACCCCATAAACCCTCCCACCAAACTGCGAAACCCTCACGATCCCCCTCCCTTTTTAACAAACTTACATTCATCCTTCACAGATTGGAATAAAATTTAACAGCACCCACCCACCCTAATACTGCCACCACACCACTATGATCTGAAAACCCTACATCTATGTTACGCACCTCTTCCACATTTATATGAGAGGACACATACACCCGATCTAAACGTGCTGCATATCCTATCCTTATGAACGTATGTTCCACCATGACATCCCTACCATCTACCACATTTCGAACCCCCACCGCTCCCAGTAAGTCTCGCAACTCCGCTAGTACACATCCGGCACCCCTCGGTTCCACATCACGCTTCCTAATTATGCAGTTCCAGTCACCCGCTATCACAGTTACCTCAGGGAGTCCCCGTAATGCATATACTAAGTAATCCCTCACAAACTCACCCTTTAAACTACGTACATTAACCATGGGCATATACATGCTAATGAAGCTAACCGGGATATCACCCCATTCACCATCAACCCTAACAATCCTCCCACCCCTCACCTCCTCCCATGACCTCAGATGAAAAGGGCTGGTCTCCCTAATACCTACCAACACCCCACCTTTGAAATTTTCAGAACTACCAGTGTACAAAGTAAAACCCCGCAGCTTCAGATCCCCACCACACCTAAAATTATGTTCTTGGAGAAAACACACGTCAATGCCCTCTCTCCACAATGTCCGTTCAACCCACATCCTCTTGACCTCGGCCCTAAGGCCGTTCACATTCATACTGATACATTGAAGGCTTCAATGTTGGTTTCCCTCGATGCTTCATCGCTCTCGACACTCCTTCTTTGACCACTGTACCACCCCCACTGAGACCTACTCCCTCCTTGTCCTAGACCTTACCCTTGACCCCCCCATCCCTCCCCTGACCACATCCGCGAACACTTTCTTACCTGTCCTCAGACCCGGCGTCAACACGTCATCCTCCACTGAGCCACTTGATCTCTTGTGGGATTCCCCCACCACCTCCATGACCTCTTCAGACACCTCATTCACATCATTTTCCTCCCTATGAACCACAGCCTCAACCACACACACTCGTACTGATTCCTCACTGCCACCACAAGCACCCTTACTCACATCCTCACTCAGCACTTCACCTGGGCTTGCTGTTACCTCCGGGTAGTCCTTCACCACGGACTCCTCTCCCACAGAAGGCGGACTGTCAAGCATCATCCTCAGGTCCTCCATCATAGGCCCCGTCAACTCCACCAAATCGTCCACCTCCTCCTGCATGACAGCAACCTTGCTGTCTTCCACCATCACTGGTTGCATCACAGGTGGCAAGGAGACCACCACCACCACCTCCATTTCATCTACCACGTCACTCCACCTTCTATCTCCACCGTCCATGTACCCTGAAGATGACTCGTGCACCTCCTGGGCCACACCTGAAGGGCCCTCCACACCATGTTCCTGCCCCCCCCCACGTTGTTGCTGGGGTCGTGGTTCACGTCTCTCACACGCTGCTCCTATATGCCCTGGCTGACCACAGAGCCGACACGTCCATACTTGCCCCACGTATGTCACATAAACTTGCATCCTAAATTCCGGCATCAGGACGTACGAGGGGATTGGCCTCCTCAAAGACATCTTTAAACTGTAAGATCCCTCAGGCATTCCAGCGTAGGTACCCAGCGCCTACCTGCCAACATTTGCCACGTGGATCACTCCATATGCCTTAGAAACATCTCTCACATCAACAACATCTGCTTCAAAAGGGATATTCCGAATAGGTATCCACGTAAAAGTTGCTGATACATCCCTTAATCGCACCTGCAAACACTCTGAAACGACAATGCGCTTCTTCTGGTAGACATCAACAATCCTCTCATAGGCACCATTTGTCAAGAACTTCACAAACACTCGTGTAGCTCCATTTAATGAAATCCCATAAATGTCTGCTGTGGGAATTCTATAAGTGTCTCTGAGAATGGCTGGCAAGAGAACTTCAGCATTTGACGGATAAATAGCGCCAACAAGCACCTCTATGCACACAGTATGCACTCTCCTAATGTATGTCTCCGCCATATTGGAGAAAATAAAGTTGTCAACATAGGCCACAAGGGGAAACCAGCCAGCACACCTGCTCACCACAGTGGCCGGGCAGCAAATCTGGGGAGGGTAGTGAGGGTAGATGGAGTGTTGGGAGGCATACGGGTGTGCTTTGTAGCTATTTATATGCCTGCTGATAGTAATTGTAGAGTTAAGGAGGAGTTTGTGAGGGATGTATTGACTTTTTATTTGTGAGGGCTGCTGATGATTACGATTACGTTGTTGGGTGGCGACTGGAATTGTATTATTAGGAAAAAAGATGTGGAACCTAGAGGGGCAGGTTGTGAGTTAGGGGTCTTGCGTACATTATTTAAGGAGGTGGGGGTTTTAGATGTGGTAAGGGGAGATGGTTGGGGAGTAGAGCATACCTTCATGAGAAGAGGGTATGCTGCCAGATTAGATCTTGTATGTCACGAAGGATGTTACAGTGGGAAGGGTTTGCACGCTAGATATTGGTTTTTCAGATCATAGTGGTGTTTTAGTGGAGGTGATGTGGGAAAGAATGTTACGCAGGTACAGTAGTTTTTGGAAGATGAACGTACGTTTGCTGAGGGGGGAGGAGGAGAGGACATTATTTGCTGAATGGTGGGAGTCATTATGGAGAGAAGGGGCAGGGGAATGGGAGAAGAATTTTCTGGAATGGTGGGAAACATGTGTGAAGACGAGAATCAGGAATTATTACAGAAAGAAGTAAGGAGGAGGCTGGGTGGAAGTTTGGTCTTCAGAAGTATTTAGAGGGTCAGCTGCAGGAATGTTATGGGGGTATGTAGGTTTGGGGAAATAGAGGAATTGAGGGGTAGGTTAAAGGACATACAAAATGACAGCTTTGATGCTATAAGAGTTAGGGGAGGCATTGAGGAGGCGTTATGGGGAGATAAACCATCTAGTTGTGTGATGCCACGGTTCAGAGACAGGCAGAGGTGTACTACGATCATAGGAGTAGAAGTGTGTACAGGGATAGGTGGCTATAACATGGGACAAATGTTAGGAACAACGGATGGTATAAGCAATTTTGCTGATTTTTGGTTTGAGAGGAAATTAGCAGAGAGGACAGAGAGGGGTAGGGAGGGAGAGATTATTGAGGAAGGAATCTTGTGTCGTGTAAGAAAAGAGGAGTGTGTGAGTATAAGTGGAAGTATAAGTAAGCAGGACGTGGGGGGCTGCAGCTAGCTTAACTTTAGGTAAGG